>JAQLOM010000003.1:14057649-14072954 GCA_030068315.1 Chrysichthys thysi
AAAATTTCTCAGTTTAAACATTTGTTATGTTATCTATGTTCTGTTGTGAATAAAATATTGGCTCGTGTGATTTGAAAGTCTTTTAGGTTTCATTTTATTCAGCTTTAAAAAACGTCCCAAATTTTCTGGAATTCAGGTTGTATCAGACCTCATCATGTGAAGGCTTTTTGGAGGCTGACATGTTTATTCAGCCCTTTTGATAGATGTGGCAGCCCAATATGCTTTACAAGAAGTAAATGAAAGCAACTAAAGCAGCCACTGCTGCCGCACCCAGATTTTTTTTCTGTAGAATTGGGCTTCTTTTGATTGTTCTCATGGGTTGGTATATTTCTGTCCATTAAATTATTTAAATGTTGTGCAAGCCAATGTTAGGACTATAATATTAAGGAAATCTGTGTGGCTTTAATACTGTGTAACTGAAGGGGGATGATATGTTCTTCTATTTAACTTTTCTGGAATTCGGGTTGTATTTCAGATATCTATCAATCTATCTGTCTGTCTGTCTGTCTGTCTACCTTTCAGATAAAAATGTTTCTTCTTTGCATGTATGTTTTGCATGAAACGATTTCAACCAAGCGGAGGAGCATCATGGACATTTTGCCAGGAATCTGATTACAAACTGAATTCATCAGACTTATGTCTGTTCTGCTATGTGATGCAAACATTCCATGAGCTTGATTAAAGCCTGTCATTCACTGTGTGAATAAATTACACACTCACTGTGTTTGTTAAACTGGCTCCTTACCCAACATGATCTTTGGTGACAGATTGCCGACGCAAGATTAAAAGGTTCATTTAAAGCCTATTTTCCATTGAAATATACACATATATATTTAAATAAACAAATTTTATATCTACATTTCTGTGAAGCTGCTTTGTGACAATGTCCCTTGCTAAAAGCCCTGAATTGAACTGAATAAATAAAGCTGAAATGACTTGAAATAAATCTCGTGCTTTTATAAAGTTGAGTTGTCAAAATAAAAAGTTGCACCTAAAATTATTCCATCTCCATTGCAAACTAGGTTTTCTGGCAAAATTTACAAACTTTCAGCTGTTTGCCATAAAAATAAATAAATAAATAAAAAATCAAACAAGAACAATTTAAATAGCTTAGCACAACTAATATTACAAGTGGTTTCTCCATTTTCAACATAAAATGCCACTTTTAATGACTACTGCAGTCTCAAAAAAACATCTTTAGTACTAGGTAGAGCAGCTTTTTTGCTGTAAACATGATGCATAACCAGACACCAGCTTATGGCAGCATTCCTGAGGAATTTTCGGCCATTCCTTATGGGCAACGGCCTCCATCTCACTAATATTCTTAGGTTTGTGTGCTGCAACCGCCTCATTTAAGTCCCACCAGAGATTTTCTGTGGGGTTCAAGTCAGGCGACTGTGACGGCCACTCTAGAATCTTTTAGAACTGTTTTGGAAACCAAGCCTTGATGGACAATGAGGTACCACCAGGTTTCTCAGGAGACAGGTGGCCAAAAACCCTCGAGTAACGGCAAAAGACCTGCAGTGAAACTTGGTGGCAGGCAGCACTGAGGTTTCAGTTTCCCCAGTAAGGCGCAAACTAAACGCTCCATGCCCAAACTCTAAGACTTACACCACTACCCAAAAGCATAAGAAAATTTGGCTCCAATATGCCAAAACCATATAAATGAGCCACAGAAGTTTTGGGATTCTGTTCTGTGGAGCGAAGGAACAAAACTGGAACTTTTCAGGCCTGGTATGTCTGGGGGACGAAGAAGGAAGCATATGCTGAAAAGAACACCCTGCCCACAGTGATTCATGGTGGTGACTTGATGCTCTGGGGCTGCTTTGCTTCTTCTGGCACTGGAAACCTACATCATTTGGAGAACAAGATGGATACAATGAAGTATCATGAAATCCTCAGAGAAAGCATCACGCCATCTGTGAAGAAGCTGAAACTTGGGCGTCATTAGACCATCCAACAGGGCAATGATCCCAAGCATACCTCAAAGTCCACCAAGGCTTGGTTTCAAAAAAAGCAAACAGCTGAACATTTGTACATTTGTCCAATAAACCTAATTTGCAATGGGGGTTGAATAATATTAGGTGCACCTGTATGTTACAGGCAGAAAAACTCTTAGTCAGAAAAAAATAAAAAATTTGGTTTTGGCCGTTTTCCAGAATTCAGCCATGATGACATCTAATGTGTTTTTGCATGCTGACTCACAAATAACGTATAGTATCATTATATAAGGTGCTCATCTGCAATTGATATAAAATTTCATTGCAATGACAAAATCTAAACGTGTTTAGCATATCATGTATAAGAACGAGGGACATGACTGCACTGTACAGTATCATTATTGGTAATCATAGTAAATGTTGTTAAAGTTAATCATATTACACACAGTTTCTTGAGAAAAAGGACATTTGTACAAAAGTCCCTCATCAGCTGTGTGTAAGTTGTAAGATGTGAAACATATTACATATTATGCAGCCTTTTATTTGCACTTATATGGGATTGTGTCTTTACGTTTATCATTTAAATGAAAATAATGCAGTAGATCCAATCATAGTGCAATGCTAATGGAGATTGTCTGGCTAAGCATTATGGGTACAATGCCTTCCAGTTGTATTTATAACTGTTCTAATTGTGAGCTTACCACCATGTGATGCAAGGTGTGAACAAGACTTTGGACCCAACTGTATATGTGCGTACCTGTCGTCATAACTCAAAATAATACAAAACAATTCAGTAAATCCCTAGTTCCCACCATTATTCACACTCACCCTGTGTTCTGACAGGCTCTGAGATGGGGCTTGGGTCACTCAGGCCATACGAGTTCACTGCACGCACAATGAAAAGGTACACAGTGTCGGGGAAGAGACCAGACACTGTGTGTTTCTCTTGCTTCACCTGATCTGCAACAGTCTGCCATGTGCTTCCCACTGACTGACTGCAAAAAAAGAAGGAAAAAAAAAAAAAGATTTCTAAAAAAATCAAGGGGACAATCTACTGAGGCATAAAAGAGTAAGCAAATCCTGTACATGTTGTTGCTTTTCATCTGTTTATGGATGTGCACATTAAACCCATTGATTTTCATTATCATAAAACATGTACATTGTATTTTTTTTTGTTGTTTTTATGTGGCACAGAGTGGCCAAATGTAAAACGAGGCTGAGTTTGAATTAAATGAGGAATAGAGACAGAAGGACACAGAGTTCACAATTCTCTTGGCATGGTTTACCACTATAATCACTATATAATCCAAGATTCAATCGATACTTGGCAGGCTATGCTCGCAACGAAAACAGTATATGAACTAGATTCAATAGTCCAAAACACAATAAATGTGAAAATCCCATGAATCAGTGGAACCGAATTCTCACGGGTCATTACATAGCATCCTAATTATCCCTGATCACACTGCAAGCATAAACATGCTGTTTAATGGGTTGAAAATTGGTTCCTTTGCAAAAAGCCATCCCTGTCACATCTGTTTTTAACAAATCTTTATATATCACGGGAGACTTAAAACTCTGTGACTGCGAGATTTATCTAGATCATCCTCTCAAAAGACAAGCAAAAAAACAAAACAAAACAAAACAAAAAAAAACCCCAAAAAACAATTTCACACTTTTAGTTTTATACACATTGGCAAATGCAGACTTCTAGAGGGATCTTGTAGCATTGCCGAAAGATCTTTTTTCCCCTCATTTTGGCCACTTGTCACCCACCTCCTATATCATATGACAGCTACAAACCCTCCACAGGACAGCTTAATACCCTCAGAGGAAACCACTATCTGCGTCCTTCTCCCTACTTGAGCTCACAAGTGCCTTGATTGACTACTGTTGAGATTGATGATTGATGAGAGTATGCAGAAGAGGGTAGACAGCACTTTCCACTGAGTGTGTTACAGTGCCCTCTAATTCAGAAGGAACAGCAGTGGCTGGCTTTATGTGTCTCAAATGAATCACATGCTAACCCAGTGGTCCCCAACCTTTTTTGTACCGGGAACCAATTTCATGTAGGGCAAGTTTTCCACGGACCGTGGGGTGGGGGGGGTTGCAAAAGTCAGCTTGTACTTAATGATGCATACTTAATGAAAGTTAGCGTGTACTTAATGAAAGGGAGAACAATTCCCCCCACCCCTAGCCCATGTGGCTTTGTTGTTCATTAAAAGCGGTGTAAAATAGCGCCGCTGGAACATTTAGTACTCACGGTGGAAGAGGGCGGGGCTTCCTCCCCGGCAGCAGCAGCTAAAGCGCTACGTTCTCTGAGTCACGTACAGTAGTGCGACGAGAGTGGAATTTTTCAAATTAAGATACCCAGGAAACTAATGAAAATAAAATAACTTAAAATTTCAGGAAAGTTATTATTTTTTCCCGGGCCGGTACCAAAAGACCTACGGACCGGTACCGGTTCGCGGCCCAGTGGTTGGTGACCCCTGTGCTAACCTATACCCACTGGGTGGAGAAATGCGGATGAGGGCAGAAAAATACTAGCTTTTGACCAACTAAAAGACTTTTTTTCATAGTATTCATAGTATTATACACTTATTCTTGTTCTTATTTTTTTCTGTCGAAATCCAATAATAAGTACATCCACAAAAGGAAAAAGAAATATAAGACTATTAAGAATGCACTTTAGGTGCAAAAAAAAAGGTCTAATCCCTGCTTCTGTGCTAAGGAAAGGGTTTTAGGGGGCAGCAAAGCATACAGTGTGTTAAGACAAAAATATGTGTGAAAATCACACTGGCGAATTTTTAATGAACCCCCTTTTGAACCTCTTCACCTACGCAGGACAGTGCATTCAATTATGAAAAAACACAAAGCGATTTTATAAGCAGGGGGTAGCTCAGGGGGTTAAGACGTTGGACTACTGATCGGAGTTCAAATCCGAGCACCGCCAAGCTGCCACTGCTGGGCCCCTGAGCACGGCCCTTAACCTCAAATGCTCAGTTGTATAAATCGGATAAAAATGTAAGTCACTCTGGATAAGTGCATCTGCCAAATGACGGTAATGTAATGTGGCTTGCACCATTTCAACCTTAAATAGTAAATTATGCTAAAAATTAACGCTGATCAACCTGTCTTAAAACTTCAGAACACTGAGTGGTCACTGAACGAAAACACACACACATTTCATAAGTGTGCAAAGGACACTGTGAATGCTCGGGCCCTCCTAGAACACACAGTGGTGTATGTGCAAAGGCTGTGCGAACACAAGTGTGAGGAGGCCACACTATAAATCAAAGAACATCCTTAATAAGGTGTCAGAGCAAAGCTAAGTAATGACTTGACCTTTGCTCCCAACCTCACCAACACCCCACCATGAATGTACTGTTGCCCCAGACCATATCTGTGGATTTTATAGCAATACAACCAGAACATTCATCTTCAACTACCCAACGTATCTTAAAATCTGTTACTAGTTATAACGATAGTGGTGAATTCAAATGCATTTTACTTCCTATTGTTACTCTCAGGTCAAAAGGACCTGAACATTACCTATATGTTCTGTATTTCTGAGAATAATTCATCATCAGAATCAAAACTGAGCCAAGAACATAAATATCCTTTAAAAAAAAACCAAAAAAAAAAAACCTTAGACCTGAACTAAACAAAAGGGTATGAGGTTTAAAGGGATTCTGCACCAGAAAAGCTGCGGCTCTCCACTTTAGTCTGAGCCTCCATCAGCATGACAGCCTCTGAATAGAGTTTCTCCAACAGCCATCACCCTAATGAGACCTTTCAGCAACACGCACCGTTGTGAAAGAGCAAGTGAACAAGTTAACACAATGAAATCTGATGGATGGGGTCAGCCCTACTGCATTGTGTTTGTACCTGAAAGCAGATTTGTGTGTAATAATGAGCTTCAGTACCAGTGTTGTAACACTTGGTGGTAAATGTAATAATAATAATAATAATAATAATCATGAATTGACTGACAGTATCTTGACCTGTTTATATACAACTTAGTCATACAATATTGATAGAAATAAAAGAACAGCCTCCGGTCAATGAGCTGCTTGGGAATTTTCCATTCGGCTGAGTCAGGTGTGCTAAATCGAGAACAACACAACACAGTGTACTGCCATGACCCCCCCGAGACCACTTAAGAAGTTTATTTTAAGCAAACCATTACTGCATCCTCTTGGGCATACACTAATTTAAGCTTGACATAAAGCACACTATGATGTATAGAAAGATGACCGATACGAAAAAATTCTATTTCAGTCATGCAGCATCTTTTAACGCACTATTGCAATGAGTCATGCTGACTAGACCGGTATGATGTTATGCATAAAACACTGGTCCCAAAGTGACAAGCCAGTACTGTTATAGGAAAATCATCACTGGAATGACATGATGTGGACCAACTTGATACTGTTACTATCCTCAAGTTGATTATTTTCCCATGAGAGCGCATCGTGAAGGGTTTTATTCTTCGTACATTGCACCGATTCTCCAATGATTTTAAATGTATACATTTAGAAACAAACCAGAATTATTATTCATTTCTAATTCACTAATGACCTACACGACATGCTTTTTAACAGGTTATAGTTACAGTTAATATTTAACATCCACAAGGCAAATTAGTTCTTGTTGTCTCTTATGTTATCGCAGCTGGAAAACAAGCATTCCCTCGCTGGTCTCTCTTTTCTTTCTCTCTTGAAGTTAGACAGAGAACAACCCCACAGTTTGTTACGTTACTGAGAAACCGTGAGGCGCACAGCCCTCTGTGCTGAAGACTCTCACACGAAGGAAAAAACCGCCACTGACATTCAAGACATCTCATATAAACGCTAAGTAAACATTTACAGAACTTCACATTATCACCAATTATGGTTTTCCTTGTTAAATAGGAACACATTTTTAATCGATCTATTATTAAAGCTTGGATTAATCTGAACGGCTGCCACACAAGTCCCTGTGAACCAGCTGTTACTATAGAAAGATAATGTATTAGAACGAGCGCATTACTATAAACCTGTGATCTGAATTACAGGCACGACTGTCCGAGATGTGCCCTAGGTTTTACAGCCTTTCATCACGTCAAATGAACGGTGAAAAGTCCCAGCATTTAAAATTTTGTGATTCACAGTTACAACGTCACAAAACTCATTATGCTCACAGACAGACAATACATGCTGGAGGTGAGAAGTGGTGTGAAAGTACCAGCGTAGACCTTGGCAGGTTTACCTAAAAGCCTCGATGATGTAGGAGGTGACAGCGGCGCCTCCTTCGTGCTGGTTGGGCTGCCACGTCAGTGTGACGCTGCTCTGACTCACGTCCGTCACGGCGGGCTTCAGTGGGGGACCAGGCAGCTGTAGGGTCTGAGACAGTCGGACCAGGGAAGAAGTCTCTGTGTCTGTAACACAGACTTCCTTGTGAGGACATTCCAATGACATAATTATTCATGCACCTCAATCTAACCTTTGTTTAAATAAAGCCGCAGTTTTCGTAATAAACCGGTTTCCTCATGGGGACCAGACAAAAGGACACACATGCGCACGCACACACTCCTCAAAGTCAGTTTTACTGCTCACTGAGGTAACTCAACCTTGTGTTTTTATGCCCCAAAGATCCAGAAAATTCGAAACCATCCATGTGCATAATTTTACATAATTACCATGTGCATGTTTGAATTATAATTTTTTTTGACTTGCTTTAACCCTTCACTTGACATGCCCTTCTTTGTCAGTACACCAAATTCCTGCTATTCTCTCTCTTTTTTTATTTTATTTTTTTTGCTATTATTATTTTATACGAACACCTCTTGCTCTTTGGCATGGCTTGTTTTCCGCATGTACCCTCAAAGCATAGATAACATTTCAAATGCATGCACTGGGATGTATGAAAAAAAGTTATCACTGTCAGGAATTCTTTGTTGTCTCACCTCTCACGGTGATGGTGCCACTCCACCTCGTCTCTCCTGTCGAGCTGGAGGCTACGCACGTGTACATCCCTGAGTCGGTCTCCTAGCAACAGTCAAGGCCAAATAATCTCACTTTATGGATGAAAGCAGGCAGAGATAATTGCAAGCAGCGCTCCGGATCCAAATGGAGCAGATCAAATGGGACATTTGGGTTGATACAGCCTGTTTGCTGAGAATTAGAGGTCACCCAAGGAACTGACAAACATTTCTGCATGAGTACATGACTTTGTCTAACAGCTTGAAATCAGGCCATAGAAGGCCACTTAAAATGATCTACAGGCAGCTTTCAAACTATCATAAGCACTTTAGTAAACTAGCCATGGGAGGAGAACTGATGACCAAAGGTGAAACTGAGCTACATGTACACATGCACCATGCTTATACACATAGTGGCCACTTTATTATGAACACCTAACCATTCGTGCGGTTATTCAAACAGTTAATCTGGCGACATCAATGCAATGCATTCAATCAGGCAAATACAAAAGAGTGTCAGTGAGCATTCAGATTAAACTTCAGTTGCTCATCTGATGGGCATTCTCAAATGAATCGTCTATGCGCCAACAACTATACCATGGTCAAAGTCACTGAGATCACATTTTTTTCTCCGTTCTCCTGTTTCACGTGAACACTAACCTGAATAACCTGACTTGTATAGCTCCACGATGCCGCTACTGCCACATGACTGGCTGGCCGGATTATGAATATTTGGATACTGGAGTTTATATTAAAACTATACACCTCAGGTGTCAGTGGACTACATAAAAATGACATTCATTTGCGGAGACCCGTAAAAGGTCACGTAAAGACCTCGGACTGAAAGGAGAGCTGTTGCTCAGTGCTGCCCACTGCTTTAGTATTCCGGCCAGCTTTATAGAGTAATGTGAATTAAACATTTCAGTCTAATTTTGGAAAGATCTCGTTCTGCTATCTAAGCCTTTGATAGGCTAATGCATCTCCTGTGTTCAACACTATCACAGCATGACAGATTTGCTTCACTCTGCTGATGTATTATAGGCATAGAGGAGGCTTTTTGCACCATTCACTACTGTGACTGAACCTTATAGTAGGGACAAAGCTTTAAGTATTTCTTCACCTGACAGTTTCTAATTAGAATTCCCAGGACTATAAATCACGTACAGACTGAATTAATTACTATAGCCAATATACTCTGTTCCGTGCTCCAAACAGCAGGTGAGGCAAGAAAAAAGAAAAAAAGAAAAAAAAACCCAACCGGTGCTCTGTCAAAGCCACTATTTACATTTCTAAATGAGCTCATTAATTACTAATACAACTTTCTGGGCTTAATAGGATTTTGACTGAAGCAGCTGTATGGAACTGAGGCATGGAAAATGAGAAACAAAACAACAACAACAACAACAACAAAAAAACTTGATCTGACACACAAAACAATTAACAAATATAATGAACACAAAAGTACTCTTTGAATGCTTAGAAACTTGGAGTACATTCAAGTAGTGATAAAAGCCGTTTCTATAGATGAAAAAGGGAGTCGTACAAAAGTTGCCAAAAGTACTAAAATTTCAATACAGGGACTATGTTTACTAAAAAATCCTACAGCTAAGAGACACCAAATCTTTTCAGTATAAGAGTAATACATATTGCAATTAATGCCAAAAGCAACTCGTAAACCTGCATCTAGGCGTTTCCTTCCAATGACTTCGATTAATGCGTCGACTGAAAGGTCAATGACTAAAATTTATTGATGTAATATCCAGAAATCATTCATTAAATTGATAAACTGGTGTGCAGAAAATACAACATTTTGGTGTATAAATATTTGCTTTAGGTGATTTGCACTTAACTCTGACACTTTAGCCCCAGGTGCAAATGTGAAACATCATCATTCAGAAAAGAATAATAAGCCTACCCAAGATCCTGAACAACCCTGGTCACAAATCAGTCAGGGGTGACTAAATTGAATTAAACAGAATTATTTTTAATAATTCATTATCAAATACTGAATCCTGAATCAAAATCATATCAAACTGCAAGTGCAGGAGAATCTCATTACTAAGATCAAATCAAAAACTATACCTAAACAACAAATGGCAACGCAGTCACGTCAATGGGCTCTATTTTTGTGCCAGTGCAAATATAAAAATCTGCATTTTGCTGTTTTCTCTGGGCATAAGCCAAGTTTATTCAAAGACTGCATAAAAAAAACCTCATATTAAAAAAAAAAATCACAATTTGGATTTATTTCTCAAAGCAATTCGATTCAAGAAAACTGTCAATTCGGCAGCATTTGCATGAAACAGAGTGCTGCTCTTTCTCCTTATGCACCTGCCTGTAAAGAGAAATAAATATTTATCCAAACAAACATGTAATACTATGTACTGAACATTAAACTTTAATTAGAAACAAACAATGACTAAATGTAGGAAATGAATGAACGGGATGTCATGGTTACATGCTCTGTCTCTCTCGAAATTCATCGGTTATGCACAGAGCGCTTTTATACGGACCCCCAAGTGGCTTATGATTTGCTATCAGAAGTACATTTTATTTCGCAAGTGCTGGGGATACAAATAATAAAACAACACAACCTTCTGCCGCCTTTTCACGGAAAACATTTCTAAAGCAAGATAACGTTTCCATTTTCCATTTAAAACTCTAGAGTAATAACGGGATGATGGATGCTCTGCAAGCCTTTTAAAATTGTGTTGTTGTGGTTTACAACGCCTACAACTGTGTTGCACTTTGGGACGTTGTTAGAAGTAAAAAAAAAATAAAGAACGAAAATGAATGAAACTGTTTTAACTCATATTTTCACTCATCTTACAACATGTGTGATCCGGAATAATTAGTGTGTAGTGACTGGTGAGCAATCAGCTCCATTGATAAAATCACAACGTGTGAATTTATTATTTATTATGCTTTATTTCTTTCAAATAAACTACCAAATATAGTTCAGATACTGTTGTATGGAGGCATATGCTGCAGAATATAGCTTGAATGTGGAATTTTACAGCAATCATAAACTATACAGGAGAGAAAATGATCTCTTTACGTCGGCCTGCATATTCATCACTGCAGGTGTTCTCTTTAATACCTTTTGCTTTGCTTATGAGCCTCATGTCTGTATGTTTAACCCAGGGTTTCCCAAACTACAGATTAGATCCCAGCTTGACTTACAAACTCGCATCCCCCCTTTCGTTTTAGTCATTTATTTTTACAAATGAACATTACAAATATCGCTGCAAATCTGAAGAAACGTTTTGTGCGTTGTTAATTTGAAATGTTAGCGGGAGTCACCTACAAGCACGCCACATTTACATTAGGAGTGGTTGTGCTATTTTAGTCACATTTATCCTCCCATGGTGCACTATTGTAGGAGTTCAGCGATAAAAATGGAACATTTCTCCACCCAGCTACCTCCGCTAGTTGCTCGACAACATCGGGGCGACTCTGACTCAGTGGAATAACAGATGTCACGGAAAGAAACATAAAAATATCCCCAACCATTTACTGATTATGAATATCTAAGTATGACTATATAATATCGAAAAGAAACTACACGGGGAACGCGGATGATCTTATTTGATTGGTTATTACAGCGGCACAGCTAACCATGCCCTATTTATAATGTTTTTATTCAAACTTGCTCTACTGTGAGTCACATTACCACTTGAGCTAGCGCTCATAAAAATATGACAATTACACAAGGAGCTCATCCTGTGGCTTGTTTTTGTGCATGCCCCCTGATCACGAAAAGGCACTCCACGGACCCTAAATTTTTAATGACATGAGACAATATAAAGGTGGTGAGGTGAGGATGTTGTGAATCTTGTGGTGTTCTTTAGAAAAACAGAAACCTCATAAGAAGCAAAGCAGTACCAAAAATAATTAAACTATACAGTATACAATCCTGCAAGTTCCTTCGAATTTTATTTATTTGAATGTGACAATGCGAAGTGGAATTTCATCAGCACTATTGTGTTAGTCAGTTCATTCATAAAACACTTCCCCATAGTGTCACTGCTGTGGAATCAGCCTTCTTTCAGTCCTTCAGCTTAGTGTTTGGATTCCTTCAATTCCTGAAGAGTTTTTAAAGAGGTCATTGCATTGTTTTTTTTCATTAATTTTGCAGTGGTCTCTAGTTTGAATGAATGCTCTGTGAGTTGGTTTTGGTGAAAAAAAAAATGCTCTGGTGCTCCTGTTTCAGGCTGTTCTAGTTTGGTGGAGGAGTGGGTGAGGGGGACGACGACAGGATTTCGGCTCTTACTCATGAATTCTCGTGACATGCAAACGTATCGCCTGTGATTGGCTAACAGCACTGTGGCGCTCCCTCCAGTTAGGGATACCTTGGGTGGAAAAGGTTATTTTTCCTTACAGCCTGTGTGCTGGTGGTCCATCATCATGACGGTACAGATCCCGGTTTTAAGAACGACCATGATGCAAAACCACTACTGTAGGCACCAAAGTTGGAAAAGTCACTGTGGTCAAAATGATTAGAACACAGAACTAACGAAGCATTATACTTCGTTAGTGGTGTTCCAAAGACAAACTCCAACCATTTCTTCCTCAGTTCTTCTTCCTTGGGCAAGGCATGCAATGTTACTGTGTTACTGCCACAAACATGAACATGTTCCGCCATGTTTTCAACTTGCTGTTAGCTCCTCTACTTCTACCTGCCGAGACGGGCTCTGCTCTCTCCTGGCCGCAAAATCAAAGCCGTCTTCCCGTGGGCGGTCGCAAGCCAAGGTGGGTGAGGCCATGAATACTAATTTTTGAAGTGACGTCGGTTTGTCGGGCTTTTTCTGATTCACTCGTTTTTCCATCTATATTCTTTCTATGGCTAATGCAGACAATATGGGGGGAGAAGAACATTTTCACATGCAGCGTGCATATGCAACTCGGAATGACCCATCGTATTTCAAAAAGAGCAAGTATTAAACGGGTTCTCATGGAATGACCGCTTTAAAAACAACCTCTAAGCTAGCAACTTTTATTGCTACTTGGGAGAATGTGTAGTGGCAAGATACGCATATTGAAATATCTTGTAAGAAAAAATATGGCTGGATAATAGATTAAGTGTACATCAATAAAGCTGGCAAGTGATGCACTGTATGATCCAGAAGTGTGAATCAGTGGAGGCATGATAAGTGTCTTGAGCAGCACGTATTACCCAGGTGTTTTTGTGAACTTTTCACTCGATTTAAAAAGTTTCTGCCTAAGGTGCTTTCAATTTCCGGCCCACTAATGAAACCCAACAATCTATGGTTTGCCTTGAACTGTCTGTTGAATACCTGCAGGCTGTTGATGTTTAAAGTGCCATTTTCAATCAGGCTGATGTGGACGCCATCTGCTGAGAGTCTCTGCCCGTCCTTCTCCCATCTGATGCTAGGAGGTGGGATGCCCATTACATGGCACTGGAGCTTGGCATTGGAGCCCCGTGCCAGCGTCTGGTTACCTGGGCCTTGGTGGATGATTGGAGGAATGAGGTCAGCGGGCCCTGCAGAATAAATGGAGCAATGTTGTTGTTTATTTTTAGATCACTGTCATCTGAAAGTGTCACATCTGTCTCGCCACAGAGACTAATTTCAGAGCAAGAACACAAGACTCATTTGAATGCTGGCAGATCCTTTTTGACGTAAATTATATTTTAAAGGCCCCAAAGCCCCATATCCACATCTATGCACACTTACTATTACATACTATTATACACTATGTGGCCAAAACTATATGAACACTTGACCATGATACTCATATGTGCCTGTAATGTTCCACTACAATTTGGAGCAGTGGCTGTAGGGATCTTCACATTTAGCCAAAAGAGCATAAGTGAGTTCAGGCCCTGGTGTTGTTTGAGAAGGCCTGGCACGCAGGCTGTGTTCCAATTTACCCCAAGGGTGTCATTCCACACAAGAATCAGCAAACCATCAAGCTTCATGGAGCTCGCATTGAGCACACGAGCACTGTCAAGCTGGAAGAGGTTTGAGTTGCTTAGTTCCAGTTAAGGGAAAAGATAATATTACAGCACACCAAGTCACTCTAGACATTTGTGTGCTTCCTGTTTTGGGGCAACAGTTTAGGGAAGATCCACACATGGGTGTGATCTAGCCATATAGTATTTGTGTATAAGCATGTAGCTAATATGTGACTTTGACTGCAGTAAATGGGTTTCGAATGTAATGTCCACAGTCAAACTTTCAAAAGGCAAAATTGAAGAAATCTGTACATACTATCCAATGTGTACATCCTGTATTTTGAACACTAGGCGTGCAGAACAGTGCCACAATCATTATTTGTATCATCTTAGTCCTCTAAGTATTTGTATCTGTAGTCAGATTTTATTCCCAAAAAAGATAGTGGCCTAAACCTGTTTTTCTTTTCACTTTGAAGTGCCGTATTACATTCATACATGAATGTACATTCATGTACAGTATATTGTACAATATAATATGTAATACTATATGTAGTACAGACGGATTAACAGCATAATGCAGGCTATCTGGTTTAATTTGCAGAAACCAAAGCATGTGCCAAGGCCAAAGCCTGCAGAGGAACTGTTTCAGATTCACTTGGGAAAACTAGTGAGTTAATATTGCATTTTGTAGACTAGGGGTCCAAATATCCATACCTGTATATGGATTTAAACCCGACGTGGGCAGCATTGTCTGCGTTGGTTGGGAATTCTCCTAACCTCATCGCGTGAATCATAATTGGCCTCAATTAGAAATGCGTGCGGATCTGTTATTATCGTGGTTTGTACCTGTCTGCAATCATTTCTCTCAGATTTTGTTGGGGTTATTTCCCAAAATAGAGTTATAAAAAACCCATCATGAAACTGATCAGGCAGTTAGGGAAGGACTCCTCCACATTCATATTAATGAATGTGGTCTTTATTTTGCTCATGTCTGCATGAAAGAATTAAAAAAAAAAAAAAACCTCCTGGGTGACTTTTTGTCGTGTTTTTTTTCCCCTGTCTACTGGATGCCAGTCCCAATGCAGAACTGTGCTCTCAACCAGATGTCTTTTCTGACGAGCTTGTTTTGTATACTAAACCAACTATTCACACCGTGCCCCTCTGACCCTCCTCTCAGTTCCCTCACTGACTGTGTATCGGATTTAAGGTCATATATGCAACTTTATTTTCTCAAAATTAATACACAAAGCAGAAATTCTACTCATCTCTCCCAAAGCCTCACTGTTCAAATCTTCTAGTTTCTGTCTCAACGCTGACGGCGCACTTGTTAACTCATCACCGGTTGTCAGAAACCTTGGAGCACTCTTTGACCCCTCACTCAGCTTTCATTCTCACATTAACCCATTAAGTGCCAATTTTTTTCCCTGAAAATTTTCATGTATTTCTATTAATTTACATCCAAATAGTAACAAAAACATCTACTTTC
>JAQLOM010000003.1:14106282-14119864 GCA_030068315.1 Chrysichthys thysi
ACACACACACACACACACACACACACACACACACACACACACACACACACACACACACACACACACACACATCAAAATTATCCCCAAGCATGTTCAAGGTCTTTGGGTGTTTTTTTTTATTAATATACTTTACATTGTCAGTAGTGTTAAAGACTAAATATTGAGCATTTAAAAACCCAACGATTTAGCCGGGACTAACTTCTTGAGTGTCTTGAGTGTTTCACCAGCTTTTACTAATGCCGACTGTCTCGTAGACAAGTCAAAAGTGCACTGTATGCCAAAGTGCCTTGCCCCAAAATGCATTCGAAACATATCATACCCATACGCACTCCCTCTCTGTCACTCACTTTCCCCTACTCTCTGCCCAATCGCCTTGCTGAATTAAATATAACTTGCACAAGACCCATGAACAAGCAAGGACAAGGACAAGCTGTTCTGAAACATGCTGCATCTTTCAGGGGACAAGAGCCATGAGTAATTCATGAGCTCTGCTTAAGGAAGAGAAAAGAGCAGGGGAAAAGTGTCACTATTTACCTCCAGCTGGCATGGCCCATAAGGTCTGTAGCAAAACCACACGCCTAGTTAAGGGGAAGAGCAAAACACACTCGACCCTGTCCCTGCTCCGGTCTCGTGGCACTGCGCCAGGCAGATAAGACACTGGCTGCAAGTCTCTGCTCCTTAATCCTCTTCTATATAGGAGTCAACGAAGAGAAAGCAACAGGAAACGAAACTGTAGTATTATTTTTAGCCGTCCAAGATGAGCAACATGAGCAGCAGCTTTGTCAACGAGTCTGCTAAGAGCACAGGACTGGACAGCGTATTTGCATTTCAGCAATTATGTATCTCTCTGACATGATCTCCGATCAATACTGAGCTACATCAGTAGCTCAACAGCCAAGCGTTTTATGTGTATCATTTTACACGATGGGTTTACATTATTCAACAGTATTATTATTATTATTATTCTCCTTATTCAAGAATACATTCTTTAACGTGGATTTAAATAGAAATCAATTTTAAACCTGAATATCCTGTACCCACCACTTCTTTTTTTTTTCCAGATTGCTGTCTTGCCATATATTTTATTCCAATAATAATAACAATAACACGTGTGCTTTTAGCACAGAGGGCCAGATATCCATACATGAGCAGGCGCAGGGCAAACACTATGATCACTAGACGTCACACATGTCTAAAAAATATCACACCGTTATACTTGGATGCATTTTCATGATGCATGAGATACAAGCATGATACTGAAACCTTTGACTCTTTTTAGTTCTATCTGAGATTTTTGGCAAAAGCCCTAATTATGCCTCTGAAGCGCCAAGACATTTTACACCAAAAACGTTCACGGAAAGTCATTTTAAAAAGGAAATAAAATGCTTTGCTCTCATTGAGGGTTTAAATGAAGCATCAATGAAACAGTGGAAAGTTCGGAGATGGTTTACTCGGATTTTATATATATTTAATAAGGAAAAGAAGAGAAAACAAAACAAAAAAAAACATATGCTGATGTTTACTGACACCTGATGAGAGCTATAATACTCAAAAAATGTATCAACATGTTGATAGATACGTCAGTATCACACTGCCGCATCACCCAGCTCCACTAGGATGACAGCTACAAGCACGTTGTGTGACGGTGCTGTGAACCACAAAGCTGTCAAAAAGCTCAAGACTAAAGAGGAACTGCAACTTGAATAAGATGGATAAAATATTCATATTAATATTAACACCAATATTAATAGCAATGTTAATGTTGACATTTATGATGATGATGATGATGATGATAATAATAATAATAATAATAATAATAATAGATTTGCCATTTAGTTTCCCAATTAGTTTCATCTAAATTATAGACTACCAAATAAATTTCATATTAAAGTGCTACATTCTTTGTCTCATGTGCTTAGCATTTAGAAAATGACCAATATGACACAAAGCACTGTTTATTGACCATAATGTAGTACTGTATAGTGACTTCTACATCAATCCAACCCACGCTACTGGAAAGGAAAGGTGGACGAGGACAGTGAGGTGACGGACCTCAAGCATTCAGGTTTCCACTATGACTTTGCACATGATCATGTTGTTTTATACCTCTCAGAGACCACAATCATCGTCTTATCTAAGTGAAGAATGATACATTTGCGCGGACTGACCGTATTCATTCAGGCAGCTTAGGATATGCTCAGATTAAATGCAGTTTTCATTACTGAAAGCCAGCGGTCTCGATTGGTAGCCAAGTGGTAACACAATCTGAATCTCTGTTCTATGAATGAAATGAATAAAAGGCCACTTCTGCTGCAGAGCCTCACTCAGGTTGCTCTCATTTCAAAAGGCCAGAGCTGCTTTCTTCTCGGCCTCCTGTAGGGCTCATGAAGGGACGCTAAATGGCAAGCCTGTTGGGCAGTGCATTATTAATGTCTCACCGCCAAATTCTGGAGAGCTCCTCCTTCACCGTGTGGTCCTTTTATTTACATTTAAAGGGGCACAAAACAAATATCTCAAATGTGAAAATGCCAACTCAATCCCACTCAGGCGGCAGGTTCCAAAATGCATTATGTTCGACCTTTATAATTTAGTGTGTTGTTGTCTTTAAATAAAATGCCGTGCGGCATCTAAACATTGACACAAGCTGTTCTATGGGTATTAGATCGACTTGGGTGCATCATGGGTACATGCTTGACAAATCATAGAACTTGCAGAGAACAGGCAAGCAGACTGAATAACTGATACGACTGGCAGGCTCAAAGTGGTCCAGCGCTCTGTTGTTGTGCACTTCAGCAGACAAAGAACTGCATAAATAAATCCACTTCAGAGGTGAGTTAATATAACATAACTGGTTCGTCCACCCACAAGTCTTAGCTAATGGAGGTCTGGCCTGCAGGAAGAGAGGTCTGGATTCGTCTCTACATTGGCTTTGTTTATGAACACTTAAGCAGACACCCAGCCAATAAATGGCTCTTAGGGAAAAAAGAAGAAACAGATGTACAGTACCAGTCAAAAATTTGGACTCACCTTCTAGTTCCATGGTTTTCCTTTATTTTTATTCCCTAAAATACACGTCACGTCTTAAAGCAATAATGGACTGTCGTTTCTCTTTACTTTCTTGAGCAGTTCTTGACATAAGATTAGATTACTACCATTGCTAATAGGGCTATTTACTGTATTTTTATTGTTTACACTTTACTGTTGGATGGTCTCAGACGCATTAAACATATGAGAAATTCCTCTAATGAATAACACTGGACAAGTCACACCTGTTAAGTGAAAAGCATTCCAGATGACTACCTCATAACGCTGGTTAAGAAAATGCCGATAGCGTGCACGGCTGTCATCAAGATAAATTGGGAAAACACCAAACTAAAATATGAAACAAAGTTGTTGTTTTTTTTTTTTCGATAACACCTTTTTTACCCATATATGTTCTGTACGTATTATTTCATAGTTTTGATGTTTTCAGTATGGCTATGCAATGGAGAAAACAGTCAAAATTATGAAAAAAAAACAATGGATGAGTAGATGCGTCCAAACTTTTGATTAGTACTGTACGTTTCCAAAAACTCACCCACTCATCTTCTGCTGCTTAATCCTGTTCAGGGTCGCGGGGGGAAGCTGGAGCCGATCCCAGCTGACTTTGGGTGAGAGGCGGGGTACACGCTGGGCAGGTCACCAATCCACCGCGGGGCGACACACAGAGACAGACGACCATTCACACTCACATTCACATCTACAGGCAAATTAGAGTAGCCAATTAGCCTAATCCCCTCTGTGCATGTCTTTGGACTGTGGGAGGAAACCGGAGTACCCAGAGGAAACCCATGCAGACACGGGGAGAACATGCAAACTCCACCCAGCAAGATCAACGCCCCCGGGATCGAACCCAGAACCTTCGTAATGTGAGGTGTGATTGGTGATGTGAATGTGAGTGTGAATGGTCGTCTGTCTCTGTGTGTCGCCCCGCGGTGGATTGGTGACCTGCCCAATGTGTACCCCGCTAACCACCAAACCACCAATTTCCAAAAAGTGACTCATCCAAAAAAAAAAAAAAAGAATGTAGAATATTCAAGGTAAAAATAAAAAGAGTGTAGAAAAGACACTGGTCATCACCTAGTCCATATTGTTGTTGCCATCTATCGTTTGATTTCCTTTCCATTACAGTATAATTTTATATATTTTTTTATTTCTAAAATATTTACTTTTTATTTTACTTTTCTAATTTCATACAAATACATTCTGGTTTAAATAAAATACTATTGTTGTGTTACAGGACAGTTTTAGAGAGCATTTCACAGCATGTCATACAAATATGAGGATGATGGCAGCATTTTCGCAGCCGGAAGGCAGAACTTGCGGTCTACCATGATGATGTTCCCTTTTCTGACTCAAAGACAAAATAATGTCAAAATTTTCACCCAATGAACTTTTTTTTTTCACCAGGGGAAATTCATGGTAATGAATTGGCCACTGTAAGATTAGCTATGATTTCACTAAAGATCAGAGTGGTGATGTGAGACTCACAAAGTGTTTTAATGTGTGCACAGTAGTATATCCTTCTTTATTTTAAAGTTTGCAACTGCCGATTATTTTGATAATCGATTAATCTGTTGATTATTTTCACCTGATTATTCGATTATCTTTATTTGTAAAAAAATAAATAAATAAATAAATATTTCAGATGAAAGATATTTATTTAAAATACAGTGGACCCTCGGCTCGTGAACGCATTGGAAGGCGACCAAAGCGGCGCGACGAACTAAACTCCCGAACAGATTTTCTACCGACAGCCAACACATGCTTTGCAGCACAAACATTCAGTTCCGGTCAAGCACTCGTGGTGTGAAGGTGTTCAACACATTCTTTCGCTGTGTTTCTCTGCATTTTTGCTCTATAAGCTTCATTATGGGACCCAAGAAAGTAGAAATGGTAGTGAGAGTAAGAAGCCTAAGTATATAACAGTAAGGATAAATAAATAAATCACAAAACATGAGAGCCGCCACCATAACCCTCCGCCACCATCGCCAGCAATTACGTATCCACTGCAAAGGTAACGTGCATTAAAATCATCTGTTTATTTAAATTACTTTTTTTTCTATAATTAAGGTTATTTTAATTTTATTCTACGTTTTATTGCCACACATAAACCCATAATACACTTTAAAAACAAGTCTTAAGGCCTGAAACACATGAATTGTATTTACATTAATTTCAGTGGGAAAAACTGATTCGGGTCGCGAACAAATCGGTTCACGAACAGAGTCTCGGGACGAATTAAGCTCATGAGCCGAGGGTCCACTGTATTCATTTGCAGCAGGTTAATCAGCACTCCTACAGAACTTCATTATAACTAGGCTTAATTAAATAGCAATTCACTAATCACAACATTAGCGACATTTATCAGATAATCTGTCACAGCAAGAGAAAATTATCAATTGCTAGTGTCAACCAAAGGAGCCTAACTCAGTGTGACTGAGGATTAAGACTAATTTATTGCTCATCACTTTTTCATCATTTACCACCCTTTTTTGCTATGATTTGTTCAAATTTCAAAATAAATTCAAAATAAAGAAGACCGCCTGTTTCGCTCACTGAAACTCTCTGGTGCTAACTTCATCTTGCTTGCCATGTGTGTGCACAAGGTGAATCACTTTCAGTGTGTGGAATCGACTCCAAAGTTTTGCAGATGACCCTTAGTCTTCAGTGTCTGCGATTAGTGAATCAACTCTTTTTGGCATCATCGATGTAAATCGAAAGCAGGATGGGGGTGCGGACACAAAAAACCTACATACGGTATATTGTGTATGCTAACGTTTGTCAGCGCTACTGGGGTGGAAGAATAGTTTGTTTGTTTTTTTACAAGCTAACTGAATCAAAAATAGCTTTGCTACTCGGTGCCTAACACAACCTAACAAAACTTTCATGGACGTTTCAAGCAGGAACATCGTGCTTCCACTGTTCCTCACATTCCCGCAAACAAATGATAATATTATCACATTAAAACACAAATTATGTCATGAGGCCAGCAGGTTAGTGTACTGTAACGAGTTTCCATACCATAGACGAAGTCACGTCGCCGATTCACTCAATTTTTTTTTTTATAATGAAGTATAGTAGCGAGCGAGCATTGTGTTTTATAATGCAGTTCGACTAATCGTCAAATTAACTGCCAATTATTTTTATTAGCAGCTATTAGCAGGCTTGCTCTTCAGGGATAGGCATATAACTATACATTTCTATATATTTAAGCATATGCATTTATGGATATGTTTATGATTAATTAGCCTTTAATTGGACATAATGTATTGTAAAGCTCCTTTGCGACAATGTTCTGTTGTTAAAAGCGCTATACAAATAAAATTGAATTGAATTGAATTTTATTGAATAGCTTTTGCAATCCTTATGCATTTTAAAGCTCCCATCTTACTAAATAATCCCCATTACTAAATGTATCGGTAATCCGATTACAGTTTTTCTTCTGCAACTTTAATAGAATACAGTTACCTTTTTTTTGTACCCTAATTACATAACTTTGTTCCGTGCGTTGCGTTCCTCCTCGAGCCTGCTGGTCGAGCTGATCATTTATTCACTTTAATCCAAGTGAGCTAACACAATCCGATCATATTCCTGAGCAGTGCAGGTTTAAGGTCCTTGCCCAAGGCAGTGTGTCTGGCTCTCTGACAGGCGTGGGATTTAAATTCACCACCATCCAGTCACTCTTGCAGAACTGTAACTGCTGATCCACTATAGACCTAATGACCGGTTTCAGAAGGCTTCGACAAGCCAGGTGAGGGAAGGGGTCATAGAAAGCAAGAAATCATTCTTAATTTTTAATCCAATCTGTTACGTGCTTGATCAAACCGCTTGAATGGAAATGACAATAAATCCAGTCGTTTCATATGTGGCCTTATGTGAAGGTGCCGCATGAGACGTATTAACACTGCCTTCAGAGCGTCATTACTCTATAATCCCACACTGAGTGAAAGAGGAACAGCTGCCTCAGATGCCTTTTAAGCAAGTTTGATTACTTTTTTGTTTGTCCTACTTTATCTTAATCCTAGCTCAGGAAGCACCGCCATTTTTCTCCCCCAGACACACACACACACACACACACACACACACACACACACACACACACACACACTCAAAGCTTTAAAACAGATACAGATTTTCTCCTACACACAAAAGACAGCAGACTAATGTTGCTATTTTGGGGAAATCTGATGGGTCTCATATGTTTTCCTTCCAACGTAGAATCAGTGCTGTCAGATTTTTAGTGAGCTCAGCAAGTTGCCTTTAGCTTTTCGTCAGGATTCCTACATGTGTATCATGTGTCCTTTCATATCAGGAGGCCTAAGTCTGGCATGGCTATAAACCTATGTTCCTGGCAGCCTAAAAATAATCCCCTTCTGTAAATCCATACTATAATGTACACATATACACAGGTGCTCCCCGAGTTACGATGGCCCGACTTACGATTTTTCGAAGTTACAATGACGACTGTGATACGCTAAAAATTGTAAAATATTTAGAAAATATTAAAATTTCGTGGGCAGGCATCGCTGGCAGGCCAGCGTAACAGCGTAGGATGTACGCGGATGTTCGGACGACACCCAGTAGTACGCGGATTACACCCAGAAGGACGTGGCCGATGTCCAGGTCACTTGCCTCACTCTCTCCCGCAACTCACAGAGTTACTTTGTGTTTCGGTGTACTGTACAGTGCATTACCGCGGGTTTTTTGTGTGCTTCAAGAGCTAATTTTAATTCAAAAGCATGTCTTCTACAGGAAAAGACTCCTGAGTAGGCTAGGCTCAGATAGGCTAAGCTGGACTAAGCTAGGTTAAGATGAGATACCTAAGCTAGGCTAAGTGGTTCAACACAGACTTACAATATTTTCGACTTACGATGGGTGTGGTGGAAAGGTGTGGCTCCATCATAACTTTAAAACATTAAAACATTACGTTATTATATAAGTACGTACAATAGGATTTTGCCGATTTATTGGATTTATTGGAGTATAGAGATTTTTTTATCCTGAGAAGTAGCCATCCTATGAGAATTGAATCGTAAAATGCATTTAAGGCCAGAAGTTTATATATTCCTATAGGCTAAAGACAAACATAATACATTTTGTTTCACACTTACTCACAATTCATGTAACCATACATTACTTTTTGTAAGTCAGTTAGGGCATCTACTTTGCTTCAGTCAGACGTGTTTTAATACAATCAATTAGAGACAGATTTATTTCAGGTATCTAAATTCCAGTGGAGTGTCTAGAAGATTTCAAAATATGATGTAATGGCTTTTAGAAGCTTCTGATTGGTCAATTGTCATAATTAAGAGTTAAATGGGTGTGTCCCTGGGGCTATATTTAAAGACACCACCTGTTTGTCCTTGTTACAGTGGGAAAATCCAAACAACTCCGCAAAGACCTCAGAAAAAAATTTATGGACCTCCTCAAGTCCAGTTCCTCTTTAGGGCAGATTTCTAAACAACTGAAGTTATCACAAACATATAAAAATATGCCCAGACACGGCAACATTCAGGAAACAGGCACAAATTAACTCCAACAGATGAACAAACTTAGCAATTATGAAGGAACAATGATGAGAAGTTTACCCTTCCTAAATGTAAAGCATGGAGGTGGCAGCACCATGTTGTATCTTTGTTTGACTAAAAACGAACTGGTGCACTTCAGAAAATAGAGGATATCACCAGGAAGACGAATTGTCTAGAAACACTCAAGCAACACGTCAAGACATCGGAAAGAAAGTTAAAACCAGATCTTCCAGCAGGATGCTGATCCTTATCATACTTCCAGATTTGCAACAAAATGGCTTAAAGACAACAAGGTGAAAGTGGCCATCACAAAGCCCTGACCAAAACCTCACAGAAAACTAAAAAAAATACTAATAAATTCATTAAATGAGAAAGCAGGCTGACAACTCTGACTGCATTACAGCAGTAATAAAATAATAAATAAAAATTCCAGCAAAGTATTTTCAGAGGCTTGCCCAGAGTTTTTGATTAAGGCTCAAGTCATTTAAAGGCAATGCTCCCAAATAATAATAAAAAATTAAATTAAAGGAAAAAAGTGAAGAAAAATTTTGACCCAGTGAAACTATAATACCGTGAATAAAAGCTCTTAGCTATTATTTTGAAATACTCTCTTATGGAAATGAAGTACATACCCTAACTGACTTAACACAGGAAATACATGGCAGCATAAAACTTGTAGCGCTGTAAACAACCGTGTTTCATCGTCATTAGTCTAGGAATATGTTAACTTTTGGCCTCAACTTTACAACAGCTGTTTCTTTGGATCCTACAGTGTTTGGGTATTATATTATGATGTTATGCTCTTATGTAAAGCATCACAAAGCTCAAATATGATTTGCTTACATAAAGGTTAGCCATAGCCCTGATGACCAATCTGGCTTTTATCTCCGATTTGCAAAAACTCACAGCATAATCAGTTTATGAGTGATAACTTCACAAGAGTATCTGAACATTTCACACTTCAGAGAATAACAAACATCAACACACACACAAAATAATTATAGGCGTGACAGGCACTGACAGTACTGCATTATTCTCCTAATCCCTAGAAGCTTTAAAAATCAATTTATCACTCCAAATGTTGCTCACTTATCAACACAATGCGTCCATGTACGGCTGCATACCCCCCCCGCCATGTAATCTACACTGCAGGATCCGCAGTTCGAGCAGATGTAAACAATTTTCAAAAGAGGTGCATAGGAGGAAACGAGGTCGAACTGCCTGCCCACATGCTCGCCTTCCTCCACCTGTTGTCCTCCGCTCATAGATCACCCAGCCAGAACGTAGGCAGCAGGCCAGCACTAATTAGCATATGAATCACCGCTAACGGGGAGCGGACTGGCAATAGTGTATGATCCCACTGTTATGACCTCACTCTCGTGATTTCATCACCCACAAGGACAAGCACTTGATCCCTAAGTGCAGCACAGGTCTTACTAATACAGCAGAGAGCCCATTAAGTCGAAGATATGTATACTGAATGTGGCACAACGGTGAAATATGACCTAGCTTACTCTTTCGTTTGTCTCTGTATATTGGGTATAAATAATTTACCGACTGCAGTATGTTGGTATGTATATAACGATTTCTTTTTGCAGCCTTGTCTCGTAGATAAATGATTTCATTGTAGCAGTTAAATTTTTTTTTGGTTTTGTTTTTTTTTTTTGTTTTTTTAAACACACGAGTAGACACACTCTTTCAAGGTGAAATGAATCCTTCGTTGATTGCTTTTCTTACCTCAGCTACAATGACCCTCTTAATCCATTTCTCTCATTGCTACAATTGTCAGTGCTTACATAATCATTTAGAAACAAAACTGGAATTGGGTACATTTTGGAAAACGTACATGCGCATGTTAAAAAAGGACACTCATAGCATAGACCTGGTGGTACATACGGGACACAGAGGAGATTCATCACGCCTTCCTTCATACTGCCGCTTGTGCCAACATTTCCAGCATTCGGGAAGATGATCTCATCCAGAGCCGGTTACAAAAGTTCATAGCTGTCTACGTGGAAATTATACTCGGATCCCAGCGTAAATTCAAGGTTTAAGACACTGAACAGCTAACGCGGTGCTAAAATCACGTGTCACTGCTGATAAATATGCAAATACTTAAGCAAGTAAATAGTACACAAGGGTTCCTAAGCATAAATACATAATTATCTCGGATGCGGTCTCCTGATGAGGTCATTCAGCTACAAGCTGTTAGTGACTAAAGCTGAGAATTAGATCCAGCCAAGGAAATGGGCTGATACTAAACTGCTGTTTAGTGTTGTTAATGAAGCCACTCTAATCTGCTATGCTTCTTTACAAATCAGTGCACTTACTGGGACTCGGATGTTTCTACGGCATGGTATCAGGATTTCACTAGTGCGGCATATCGAGGGACAAACATTTCGATTTCAAATAAGAAAAGAGGGAAACCTTGATTGTGTGTGACATGCCAGTATTAGAACATTAGAGTCTACTGAGGTCACCTCCAGCCCCCGAGGGGCGCTTACACGTTGGAATTCTGGACTTCATTTCCCATCAGCCCCTGCACATAACATGTTGTTGATCACAAGCACGTTTCCTGTGGTCTTAGATTATGCACCCTATTTAAGTTAAGTCACGTGAAGTTTAATTTGTCTAGCAACTGTTCATATCTGTTAGGTCTATATTTCATTCTCTTGTTCTTGCTCATAGTTTGTCTGTGTTTGCTTTAGTTGCTGTCGTTTGTCTTTATTAAAATAACTCTGCATTTGCATCTGACTCCTTTTCCATTCCTGACAACAGGGCTCATTTTTCAAGATGGATATGAAAAGAAAAGGATTTATCCTAAAATCATTTTTTTTACAAGTATTTACACTAGAAATTTGGTACTGTATTCATGAAAATCCCATAAATTTGGGGGGAAAAAAATATTATCCTTCTCCTGCGCCTGAGTGAGTAGAAGTTTACGCTTACATTAAAAGACTAACTGTTGTAGGATGGAGTGGGGTAAAAGGCTCAGGAAGGGAGGTGTCATTCCACGAGAAACCGTTTAATACTTGCCCTTTTTGAAATACGATAGGTCACTCCGAGTTGCATATACATGTTGCACATGAAAATGTTCTTCTATCCCCATGGTCTACATTAGCCATAGAAAGAACACAGACGGGAAAACGAGCGAATCAGAAAAAGCCCTTCGAACTTACGTCACTTCGAAAATTAGTAGTCATGGCCTCACCCACCATGGCTTGCGACCGCCCACAGGAAGACAGTATTGATTTTGCGGCCAGGAGAGAGCAGAGCCCATGTCGGCAAGTAGAAGCTAACTATTGAGAGCAGAGGAGCTAACAGTAATGACCCACTGGAGGGAGCGTCACAGTGCTGTTAACAAATCAGAGGCGAGACGTTTACATGTCATGAATTTTCATGAGTAAGAGCCGAAATCCTGTCGTTCTCCCCCCTCACCCACTCCTCCACCAAACTAGAACAGCCTGAAACAAGAGCACCAGAGCATTTTTTTTTTCACCAAAACCAACACACAGGGCATTCATTCATATTAGATACCACTGCAAAATTAATGAAAAAATCAACGCAATGACACCATTAAAAAACAAAAACAAATACAGTTCATCTTTCTTGTGGAACCAATGCCTTTTTCTTTCCCTTCATTTTGATTTGGGCTGGATGTCGCTCATTCTTCATGACAGTTTATCTGATCAGTTTAAGACTTCAAACTGATCAGATGCCAATGATTTCCTTCTTCAAGCACACATGGCTATATCACTGTCAATGCCTTGGGGCTGTTAGGACAAATAAAATGTTGTCAGTTAAGGGTCACAACGCCCATGGGTGAGAGGCCCACCATGAGTGTTTTCCACATTTTAATTTAATGTTTATATTATTTATGTTTCTTTTTTGTTTACTTGAGCTATATGGGTCTCTTCATGGCTCACAGCATTGTCGATAGATCTGTACAGTAGTGTTTTTGTCCTCAGATCAAAATGTCTCGAAATTATGTGAGAAAGACACAGAGGGGGGAGTTATGGTTCAGAGGTATTGGCTGTGGCACTCCAGGAGATTGAACCTGGTGTGTCTGTTAACCATGTGCCACTCAAGTACCACATCGACAGAAAGACTCTGCGTCGTCATAGAAATGGGAAAGTGTCGACTCGCGGCAAGGGGTTTCTCTTTCGTTTTAAACCAGAATTTAACTCCACGTTCAACGGAGCACTCTATCTGAAGATAAAAACGATGGTGTCACTTTAGTTTGAACTCACGGTTATGGATGTGCTCCGGTGTGCATATGATTTGGCTGAATGTCAGTGAGGCCTATCAGAAATCTGTGACTGTGGATATGGCAGTCAGTGATTTTCTTGCATGTGTTATCTGTGACCCTACAACAGAATCATCTTTACAGAGGCAGATTATGTACAAACACTGTTTACAGATGTGCCTGATTCAGCAGCACCTCCTGCCTCCATAATGCCTGCTACTAACTCTACCAGCTCTATGCCTGCTGCTGCCTCCACAACGCCTGCTGAAGCCTGCATCAGCTCTGAGCCTGCTGCTGCCTCCACAACGCCTGCTGATGCCTGCATCAGCTCTGCACCTGCTGCTGCCTCCACAATGCCTGCATCAGCTCTGCGCCTGCTGCTGCCTCCACAATGCCTGCATCAGCTCTGCGCCTGCTGCTGCCTCCACAACCTCCACAACGCCTGCTGATGCCTGCACCAGCTCTGTGCCTGCTGCTGCCTCCACAACGCCTGCTGATGCCTGCATCAGCTCTGCACCTGCTGCTGCCTCCACAACGCCTGCACCAGCCCTGCACCTGCTGCTGCCTCCACAACGCCTGCACCAGCTCTGCGCCTGCTGCAGCCTCCACAATGCCTGCACCAGCTCTGCGCCTGCTGCAGCCTCCACAATGCCTGCACCATCTCTGCGCCTGCTGCTGCCTCCACAATGCCAGCACAAGCTCTGCACCTGCTGCTGCCTCCACAACGCCTGCATCAGCTCTGCACCTGCTGCTGCCTCCACAACGC
>JAQLOM010000003.1:14121373-14133589 GCA_030068315.1 Chrysichthys thysi
CTCTCACCCGATGTCAGCTGGGTTTGGCGCCAGCTTCCCCCCGCGACCCTGAACAGGATTAAGCGGAAGAAGACGAATAAAGACGAATTTTCATAGTCGATTATGTCGATTACATCGACTAATCGCGGCAGCACTAATGTCAATTACATCTCAACATATCCTCACAGTCAAACCCCAAAATTTAGCTGTAAGCCTTCCCAGAAGAGTGGAGCTTATAAATAGAAGCAACAGGCACACCAACTTCATGTGAATTATTTTGAAATGGGATATTCAACAAGCATACAAGTGTGCTAGTCAGGTGTCTACATAATTTGCCCATATAGTGTAACTCACTGCCTAAATAATCCAATAACCCAAAAGTATATTGCAAATTTACAAGTGTTCCGCTGGGCCTATGAGACATGTATTCCAAGGTAATGCACAGGATAATGGCCAAAACAGAAAAAGGGACTTACTGGCCACCTCCAGTGAGGCATTGCGACTCACTGCCTCCCCGAGGTAGTTACGTGCCACACAGGTATAGACGCCTTCATCCGGCTTGCTGCGGCGGCCGTGCACAATGCGCAGGAAGAAGAGCGAGCCGCTGGGCAGCAGCATGCGGTGTGAACGCGGGTCATCTTTATCTGTCTCTACATGTTCTCCATCTTTGTACCACTCCACATTCGGCGTAGGCCGTCCCTCGGCTTTGCAGTTCAGCGTGGCTGGTTCGCCTTTAGACACAATCAGATCAGACGGGTCCTCCACGATCCGAGGCGGACTGTCCTCCAGACGCAACCGAGAGCCTGTGGGAAATTAAGGAAATCAACTTACACTTTTCGAAGTGCTTAGTGCTGTTCACGTCTAGACATTCCATACAAAAGGTCTTATGATACAAACAAAAGTATCTCCAATGGCTTGGATGCCCAGAAGCTTTTAAAAGTCAGGGAATTAAAAATCAACGAAAGGAAATTGACTGGAAGTTTTTTTGATGGTATTCCGCACTAAACAATTTCTGATGAAAAAAAAAACAAAAAAAACAAAAAAACAAAAAAAAAAAACAAGCACACAGTCCAGAATGCTTTTAACGTTCATTCTGCCTGACAGGTAGTGATTAAATCAGATGTGGCTTCTACAGGTGAAAATATGCTTTTATTTGCCTCAAAGTCAATACTGCAATATTTCAAACAGGCATTTGTGCTGAAGTTAAAAGAAACGAAAACGGTCTGCTTCAGATGACATCAGACACGCAACGGGAGTGGAGTAGACGTTTAATGGCTGGTGATGGAGCGAGTCTGTGGAGTTGATGACTCAGCATCTATTAGGCTTTCGAAGAGTCTCGACGTGCAGACGGGAGGAAGGAGAAGGTAAAAAAAAAAAAAGAAAGGAAAAAAAAAAGCTGACATTAAGGTTCGGGCTTGGCACGGCTTTCAGAAAAGCTCTGAAAACGAACCGCACATCCCCTCGTGGGACTGAATGGAGATGGAGATGCAGATAAGAGCCAGATACAGATAGAACATATCACGTATTCTTATATTCCAGGAAATGAGCACCTCACGGCTGACAGAGTTGTGTTGCTATGGCATCACTGAAAAGAAGATAATGGCTCTGAAAATGAGCCTGTGAACGCTTTTTTTTTTTTTCCCCCAAAGACAGCTTTCATCATCAAAGTGCAGTATCAATAACTCTGTCATTAAGGGAAAAGTTCATAAAGAATGATTTTTGTTGTTCCATGGCACTGATATTCCTTTAGTGTATTACGTACACAGCATTTAAAATAAATATTTATTTAAAGGGGGGGGCAGTTGAAGCCTAACGGTCAGGGTATTATTGACCCTTCAGTCGGAAGGTTGTGGGTTCAAGGCCCAGGACCAACAAGGTACACTGAGGTACCCTGAGCAAGGTACCGTCCCCAAGCACTGCTTTCCGGGTGCTGTGCTTTTCGGCTGCCCCCTGCTTCACCTGGTGAATGGGTCAAATGCAGAGAAGTAATTTCCCTGTGTCACGCTATGCTATGCTGTGGTGTGGTGTGATCACTAGTACACATTACTTACTTACTTATTACATTTGGCAGACGCCCTTATCCAAAGCACCTTATAGAAGCGCTTTTCTGCTTTCCACTTAAAACATATCCTCATGCAAGTACAAACAGATCAGCATCTAAGAATATTATCAAGATAAAACCCTGTTAGAGAGGAAAACAATAAAAAACAATACATACAAGACTAATTCGGCTACTGGTAAATAAATATTCAAATTTTTTTTTCCGCTTTAATCACAGTGCATTATGTCAAGAGAGACAATATGTTCTACAGTAGCTTAATCAAAAAGAGGATAATGGGTTGCTTTCCATGAAGCTGAATATCTGAGACACCTCTCCACCTCTCTGTGCTTTAGTAAAAGAGGAGTGTGTGACAGCCTCTAATGAAGGAGCACTGGATAATTATTCTTGCTGTGCGTTTCAAGGATAAGCTCATACCCCGACAGCTCGAATGCAGAGAATGGAGAGCAGCTCTTTCAAAAAACCAAGACGAGGCATTTAATTGCTTCTCTCCTCTCTTCTCCTTTAAAAAGAAAAAGGTTTTTAGACAAAATGTTATAGAACAGACCTTTTATAAACATTTCCATATGAATACGCACCTAACATGATGCTTCCGAATAAACCTGGACAAAGTTTGATACCAATTACTGCCATTCTGAATAGGAAAATAAAATTGTACCGAATTTCATCCCAAATGCTGAGCAAACAGCTGGTGAGTACATCTTAATAAATTTCTGCAGTAAATTGTAAATAAATAAATAAATAAAGTACAGGAGGGACCAGTAACTGCACCGTCAGTCTAGGCGGTAAAATTCAATAAACACAATAATATAACAGGATAAAATTCCAATCCAATAAACTTCAGCAATTTATTTGGACAATGTGATATCACAGCTTGTTGGTCTACAACTGTCTGCAGCTGGTGAGCGCTCCATAAATATGACCAGAAACGTGTATCGTGCTATAATTTCTCACAATAAGGAGAGGATATCTCCCCGACCCTAGTGCAGGCTTTCAATCACACCCATCATCCTTCCTCAATTCCCTTCCTCCCATTTAAACACGCTCCCCTAGGGATGTAGTAAGTGATAACACTGGAAGGAATTACCAGAGCAGAACAAACCGGGATTAATCTTGAGGCCTTGAGTGTCAGAAGTTAACTTCAATTGTTGTTCGATCAAAGCTTTCATGCAGCTCCGGTGGAGCGTAAGACCAGTGCCCGTGCGAGACGAGACGCACTCGAAGTCTGTTCTCCTGTAATACCACTGACACAAGCTGTATCTACAGCATGACTATGAGCTCCGCTGTTATGTAATGCGTCTCATTAATTAATATGAACAAATATTAAACGTGCATCTCTTTCGGCCTCCTCGGAGCCTAACTAGGATCTTGTTAGACTAATTGATTGAAGATGAGGGCCAGAGAGGGTTGTATTTCCAAAGTGGTTTACCTTAGAGATATGTAAATAAGACAAAAACAAGCCCGAAATGCACCCACTTGAATCAGGAGTATAATTTATGCGGTGCTTGATATCGACCTACGAAGAAAATCAAAGCTGAAAAGGAAGCTGTTCTGGAAAAGGGGCGGTCTAATGCAAGGGAACACTTATAGACAATCTCGAAAGACACTGGAACAAAAGAGCACGTACATATTACGTTATATAACCTCTGACGGGGACGTTTGGGTGACGTTATTTATGACCCCGTGCGACCACAGTGGGCTGTTCCTCTGTGAACAACTTAAAGCCACTGAACGGCTCAAACCACACAGGATTTTTTTCTGCCTATGCTCAGTTTAATCCCTAATATGTTAATGAATCCAGGAAGACTTTTCCTATGCCGTGCTTGATTTAAAAAAAAAAAAAAAAACCTGTGGCGATCCATCAACTTAATCTCCCGATATTACACAAATCAATTTGATAGAACGAGCAATTCCAGTTTGAATGACTGCCATTAAAGCAAATTTGACTGTTGCTAAATGAACAGCAAAGAAAACTATATTAAACATTAGCTTTACCCAGAGAAAAGGAGGAAAAAAAACACTGAGATTGAGGCCATGTGTGTAATAAAAAGGAAAGGCCTAGCAATGTGGCAATGTTGTCATAAAATACATAAGGTTTTAAGGATACACAATACTTTGAACAAAGTCAACAACAACAATATTCATAAAATAATGCATACTGATCATAATAATAATAATAATTATGCTTTTGCATTATTACTATTATTATTAGTAGTAGTAGTAGTAATAATATTATTATTATTATTATTATTCACAGCAAGTTGTGCCTCCATTGTCCCCTGACAAAATCTCACAAGGACTTTTTTTTTTTATCTTATCATTACCGCAGTAGAAAGAGAGGTGAGCATACTGAAAGAACAAATCCTTATGCAGAAGTTGGGACTTGAAAGTGAATAATAAAGGAGCAGAATTTAAAATATACCAGTATGAATACAAAGAGATTGTGGAATCGTGTTTCAGTCTCTGGGCCAAACACTGAACAATTTGCCCTGCTGTGAAGCCATTCTGATTTAACGAATCACCAGTAGACCATCACCCCAGGACCCAAGTGTTGGAGCTGAAATGATGCAGAAATTTCCTGAAATATTGAGGCCGTGTAGTGCTTTAGACGTACGGAGTAGGCGCTTGTACTTACCTCAAGAGGCAAGCTACAAGTATGACTATCGGCACAGAGCATGTGTGTACCCGTACACGGCGCGGTGTGATAATAATAACAACTCATTATTAGTAATAAAACTACACACAAAGGAGTATAGCACTAATATACTGTTAGAATGATGCAGTGGGTCTGGACGTAGCCGTATCCAAAGCCAATGCACACTCCAAACTCCTCCATCACTGCGGTTTTGGTTTTTCTTTTTTTAACCGGCCATCAAGAAGATCCACCGAAACTCACCACAAAGTTCAATGATTTCATTGTTTTAAAGCAACAAATGTTGGTAACTTGGGTGAGGTTTTTTTAGGTTTATTTATTTATTTTTTTTTTAAGTTCAACCCACAAATCCTTTTTGTAAGTGAGCAAATGTTTCACACTGCCTACAGAATTGACACATCCACTTCGCACGCTACTTTTCTTTAACTGGCAAACAAGGCAGCAAGCCAGGGCAGGGAAGGAAAAAAATAAATAAATAACACCGCAATGTTCTATATTTACAGCTCTTTCATTGCATTAACAAGGCCGTCTAGAGTAAAGGGCCTGGGGCAAGCTTCTAATGTGGATTTAAAAACCCTGCTATGTGCCGCAGTTTCTGTCTCGCATATTACACAAGGCCAATACAGGAATGCTGACCCGCATGATAAAATTATAACTCATTTGCCTCAGACGGCTCTGTCTGGCTGTTAGGCGTACAATGGACAGGTTCGTGAACTGGCTGAAGAAGGCTGCGGGTAACGCTGAAATGTACAATCAAGTCAGGAGAGACTGCAAGTGAAATATGCAACATGTTTTGGTACATTGTTATTTTTAGATCTGATTCTTCAAGTCCCAACAGTTTGGTCAACCAGCCATGAATTTGGTGTTTGCACAACGCAGTGGAGTTTTGGTCATAAGCTTCCACTGGTTTACGTTTTCTTTGTCAGTTTCCTCCAAAGCTAAGTGGTCAAATCTGGACACCAGGGTTTACAGGCTAATCAACTTCATTTGATTCGGTTTCACAAATGCCTTCGTTTGGGCACAGCGACCACCCGCGTTCTGAACGAAGACCTACAGCTTTGCTACAAGTTCCGCTGAAGAGTATGAAACATACTTCGGCACAGATGTTCACTGTAGGAGTAAATTCAACAGTGCAGCTGTTGATTCATCAGAGGTCTTGTGTGTGTACGTGGCATTAATTATACGTACGTGTATATTATTCATTCGTTCTCTTGAAAAAGCCAGCGCCTGTAATATCGCTTGAATTCCCCTCATATCCTACATTGCTCAATTACTTCATACGTTCCACCTAGAGACGTGCTAAATTAGGCTGGCGCTTACGCTTCGGGTTCGTTTGCTGGATCAAACAGCAGAACTGAGCACTTCATTGAAAAACAATTAAAATGAAAAGCTGTGTTTAACCCTCCTGTCACGTTTGTTTCTCGGGAACAGCCGTGATGATCCGGGGTCACTTTGACCCGGGGCATGTTTAATTATCCAAAAGCGCAAGAAACCAAAAAAATTCCCATTTATAAACATTGTTTTATATCTCACTAACCAGTTAATATCCGTTAATAACTCTCTGTGTGTGTGTGTGTGTGTGTGTGTGTGTGTGTGTGTGTGTGTGTGTGTGTGTGTGTGTGTGTGTGTGTGTAAGAATGAGAGAGAGAGATTGGGGTGAAATATGACTCATAGTTACAAAGAAACAAATAGTATTTGGCACTTCTGATCCCTTTTAACCTCCACTTTGACTGCAGGGTCAAATTAAGCTGAACATTTATTTTTGCAATACAAACATGGTGCATGATGCAAATATATGAAATGAACTACTAATCATTTTATATGCTGGTTATGCTGATTAAGCCAAGCAGAATTTTCATACTGAAAAAAATACTTTTAACTATTTTTTTTTTTTTTAGATTTTTTAACTGGGACAAGACCGGTCGATTTGACCCGCAACACACCAGAAGGATTACTACCTACGATGTTGTTCTCTTGTCCCTGCATAACCCAATAACCCAATAACAGAATGACCTCAGAGATCTGATGCGGCACTAATTAGATGAATATCCCTGATTATCTGATCACATGCCGAGTACTTTTGCGTGCTCCTGCTGAATTATACAAATGTTTTTAAGGGCTTGCACCTTTGTTGCTGTCAAGTCGGTATGCATAATGCAGTAAGTGAAACATCTGGGCAGACACACGCCAGTTTTACACCAGTGCATGCATGATAAATGGTCCGTCGGAAGGCGGGGACTACCGTGTTACTTAGGAACGATATTATTATCAGAGATTCATATTATTATTAAGTATTACATAGGAACGAATGGTGTTCTGTGGTTCGTGTGAACAAAAAAAAAACAAAAAAAAAAAAACAATAGAGAAGCAAATAAAATACACCAAATCAGGATAAACAGACCAGACAAAATAAGAATACAGTAATAACAAAACAGTGCAGTAATAAGTGTCCAACCTTAACCCTGGAGCACCCCTAGGGTCATATTTGACCTGAACTTTTATTTCATGCTTATATTCAACCCACTCATTGTTTAGTGGACATTAGTGGACATCCCAAGAGGTCTCATAAGGACTGTTTCATAACATGTACTAGGAAAGGGTTCATTTAAAAACACACACACACCGGTTTTGGGTTCACTCAGTCTGTATCATTATTTTATCCAATGAAGATATTTTTCCTATTATGATCAGGAGGTCTGTGTTTTCCAGGGCTAAAGCTGATCGCTCATTAACCCGGCTCTGGTACCACGGGGTCTAAGTGACCCCAACCCTCTATGGACCGTGTTTTTTTTTTTGTTTTTTTTTTGGAAACGATCCTGATTAATCACCTTGCCCATCACGTATCTTCTCGAAAGGCCTTCCTAACTACGTGACGCATGTTCGATATACTCCAAAGTCTTTCCACTTTATATTTTCCTTAGATTTATTTTCATTTTGGGGTCAAATTGACCCCACAGTACCATAGTACAATGTCATGAAGGTATTTCTTCCCTTTTTTCAAGGTTCTGGCCACCCAGTGCACGTATCTCTCCTTGGATTCAGACGAAGCTGATCGTTTCACTACAATACAAATAAAACCATGTCACTCTTGTCCATTGCTCCAAAGAAGAACCAGAGAGGTCGGATTTCTCTCCATGATGCGTTCCCAAAAAAATAAATAAATAAAATTAAAAAAAAACACTGATCCACATAGTGGGAAAGAAGAAATACATGTGTTTTACAACCATGACAAGGGTGGTGTGTTCAGCCATGATCAAATCAAATGCACCCCATGGTAGGAAGAATGGGACTTTTTTCATGGTACCGGAGCAGGGTTAATAAACAAAAGACTGCAAGGTAGCTCTTATTATTTATCCAGACAAGCAAATGACTGAACATGTATATACAGTACTCTGCAAACACTGAATACTCCTCCTCTTGTAGTTGTAAATACAACTTGTTTTGGTTTGTTTATGTTTTGTTTTGGGGTTTTTTCCTCCTGTCCTGTCATTAAACTTACCTGAGCACAGGCAGACGGTGATGAACAGCACCAGGGAGCTCTGTCGGACCTGCAGCCCCATTGTCCCGGCCGTGTCCTGTATGTTTGTAGGGATGTTTCTCTCTTCTCTCTGTTTGCAGAAGGAGCGCGTGCACACAGTCACTGAAGACGCCAAGTCCCATAGTTAGGCAGCGCGCGCGAACCCAAAACAACCAAGCCGCCCGGTTCCAGAGGCGTTCAGAGAAAAGCCCATGTTTCCTCACTCACATCTTACTTACTGAAGTACTCTTGTGCTGAACGGAGAGCTCGGGAGTCCGAGAGGCGCTGAGATTCAGGGAGATAACGAGCCTGGTGTGTGGTGTGACGTGGTGTGGTGTGGTGGTGCGTGCTGCGCGAGCTCCGCGCTGTAATTAAGACGCGTCGCGCACGAGCCCAGTGCGCGCAGACAGCGCGCGGCACGAGAGCCAAGCTTAAAGAGACAGCGCGCACCCGAGCGCCACCTGTCCCCCAAGCCCCGCCCCTGACTCCCTGGACGACACGCCCATCCCCAAACACTCTGCTCTGCTCTGGGCTCCTTCAGCTCCCGGGGCCTCCTTATTAAGAGATCCTTGGTTTGCGTCATCGATGACGTAGGATTGATATTTTTCCGGGGGAAAAAAATATAAAAAATCACAAGGAAAAAAAACATTTCTTCAACTTCTGTCAGGTTCACACTGTCATGGTATCACAGCAAGAAGGTCCTGGGTTCGAGCCCCGGGTTCGACACGGGCGCCTTGCTGTGTGGAGGTCGCATGTTATCCCCGGGTCCGCCCGGTTTCCCCGGGGTGTTCTGGTTTCCTCCCACGTTCCAAAGCAGGGATGGGCAAAGCGAGCCATGGAGGGCCAGGCCTGGGTGGGGTGGGTGCAGGATTTTGGGATGACCTCTCAATTAGCCAATAATAAAGCAGTTTCGAGCTGTGGGCGGAGCCTTTTTGAACTTCTAATAAAAAAGGTTATTCCAAAAACCTACACCCGCACTGGCCCTCCATGGCTCGGCTTGCCCACCCTGGTCCAAAGACATGCACATTAGGTGGATTGGATACCCTGAATTGCCCAGAGGCAATGTGAGGGTGCGAAGGACAGACGGAGCGACACATCGGTTGCGGTAGTCCATGGTCGCATCGGGGTGATACAACGCCGAGGGGGCTTGTGAAGACTGCGGACCCCATACGGCGCGGGACTAGCGTTAGGATGAAGAAGAAGAAGGAATGTTGTCCCAAAGTCCCACAAGGACGTGCTGTATTTTGGGTATAACGATAATAATCCATATGTTGTAGGATAATAAGTTGGGGTATTTTTGACTGGGAACTATAGAGCGCTTTTTTGAAAGAGGGATTACTGAGAGCATGCTGAGCAGCTGCATCACTGTCTGGTATGGGAACTGCACCGTATCGGACCGCAAGACCCTACAGCGGATAGTGAGAAGAGCTGAGAAGATCATCGGAGTCTCTCTCTCCTCTATCACTGACATTCACCACACACGCTGCGTCCGCAAAGCCACCAGCATTGTGGACGAGCCCACACACTCCTCACACACACTCTTCTCCATCCTGCCATCTGGAAAGAGGTACCGAAGTATTCAGGCACTCACTGCCAGGCTCTGGAACAGTTTCTTCCCCCGAGCCATCAGACTCCTGAACATTCAGGGACTGGACTGACACACACACACACACACACACATAAATGTACACTCATCTACCTCTAAAATTCTGCACATTTTGCACCTCTATAACTTTTGCACATTACGTATATCTGGATTGGCGCTGCACTGTCTTGTCTCATGATGTCTGCACGGTCTTGTGATAGTGTTTTTTTTTGTCTCGTGATAGTGTTTTTTTTTGTCTCATGATAGTGTTTGTCTTGTCTCATGATAGTGTTTGTCTTGTCTCATTATGTCTGCACTGTTTGCACATTTGCACACTTTGCACTTTGTTGTTTCTGCCATGTTTGCACACATGCACTTTATGTTGTCTTTTATTGTGCGCGTGCACTAATTGAACTCTGTGTTGTCTTATATTACATATAATGTATAATAGGGGTAGGAGTAGGTGTAGCTCAGGAGGTTAAGACATTGGCCTACTGATCGGAAGGTTGGGAGTTCAAATCCAAGTGCCGCCAAGCTGCCACTGTTGGGCCCTTGAGCAAGGCCCTTAAACCCTCACCTGCTCAGTTATATAAATGAGATAAATGTAAATCACCAAATGACTGTGATGATGATGATGTATATGTAGCACCATGGTCCTGGAGAAACCCTGTCTCGTTACATTATACACTGTACCACATGTATGGTTGATATGGCAATAAAAGCCCCTTGACTTGTCTCTGCACATGTAAGGTTATTAAACATACCTGGAGACACCTCCAAAAACACCCGCGTACGGTATGTGGATGTCCTTTGGACAATGTCACAGCCAACTCGAGGGTTCCAGAGCGATCCTGTGGGGAGTTCCTGTGCACGTTCTTCCCATACCGTATATGTGGGTTTCCTCCTACTTTCCAAATGTTTGTTTTGTGTATTTTATTGCACAATTTATATATATATAAAATAATCAAACAAATAAATCATTTACATACAATTTTTAACATCAGTACAAGTTAGAAGGTTTAGACCTTTTAAAGGTGGGACCTTTGTAAAAAAAAAAAAAAATAGTTTACAGCAGTATCTTCTTTATAAATTTTTTTGAAACCTTTTAGTTCCCCGGGTGGAACACGTAATAAGATGTGCTTGATCGATCAAGGTCTGTTGCAAAAACGACACGGTGGAAGTTCACCTCCAGTCAACAAAAAAAACCACGTGTACGTCTAGAACGTCCAATTCTACATCTAGTATAGACTAGTGATCATGATCGTGTCTAGATGAAAAAGAAAATATTAGTCTCTTCCTCATAGAGTGACATATTTCATATGTGCTGCACCGGACTGGCATCCTAGATCCGAGATGATTCCTGCCTCACATTTAGGATTGACTATAACCGTGAGCAGGATGAAGCAGGTCCTGAATAACAGAATGAATGTCGCTTGGAAATTCATGCCTCCCGAATAGGGCTTGGAAATTGATGTCAGTCTGCACTCCATACTGGGATCGTTCTGCCATTTTAGGTCTGTTAGTTTCAGATGTCCAGGGGGGGAGAAAAAAACCCCCCAACAAATTGTCTTGTAAATGGTGCGGAACCAAATAGAGTAGGAAAAGAATAGAATAGGAATAATGATCTGGACAGGCTACCTCGTCTTACATTTCCTGATGTCTTTTCCTGTCTAGTGTGTGGCTCGAGTGCCTATTCTTTTGAGCAGTTTAAAAATGGCAGGTCACTCCCTTCAAGCCCATGTAGAGTTATAAATGAATGGGTACAGGACATGCTGATCGACGGGATCTCAGAAACCGGAATCTGACACCACGGTGGTTTAAATCGGCGTATACTGCTAATATTACCGTTACAGCGTCCCTGGTTTTCACCACAGTGGTTTTAGTCGTCTTCACGCTACTGTGTTATTGACAGCTAAAATATGCATATGACTAAGCGTTAAATAAGCATGTACTAATCTGAGAATACAATATTTTGTCCTCTTTAGTATTCCTTACACTTAACCTTTTCCTTCTTAGAAAATCATCAAATAGGAAATTACATCGCAGGCCACGGATTAAATATAGCATGGTGTTGTTCTTATTTATTCCTTTCCCAAAGCTTTTCTGAGACCAAAGACGTTGTGATGCACCTTAAAATGTCCGTAGAAAGTGACAGAATCATGACATGACATGAAAATTGCAGCTGAGGGAGACGCTAATGCATTTAGGGAAGATACTGTGTCAGACCGAAGGAGGCATATTGGTGGAAAAAAATCGAGAAACACAAACAGTAAGGCCTTTTACTTGGAGCAGCATGCAGACGACGCGCCACACCTTATCGGATTGCGCCCACGCTAACATTTGCACACTTAACCCTCGTAATGTCCTCCCGTTTGACTTACACCTTTTGTCCTCTGGGGTCAAAATGACCCCACCTCCTATGA
>JAQLOM010000003.1:14159570-14173674 GCA_030068315.1 Chrysichthys thysi
CTTCTGAATTTATGTAACTCATGACATATGGTTAAAGTACTGCTCTTTTACTCCTGTTTGGATCATTTCCACATAGGACTACATAGTGACCTTGACATTTCGGAAATTGTAGGTTGTTCTCCAATTTTGTTCTCCACTGTACGTGGCACACCTGGCATTACATGAGGGTTTTTCTCTCATCTCAGGTCGTTAGTGGTCAATCCGATGGCTCAATTTAAATTCCTTGAGCAACAGCAGCACTTTTCTAACAAACGATTATTTTCCTCTCCAGCTTCGACCCTACTTTTACACACAGTGCCACCACAACACTCCAAACAGCGGTGAAATGAGCATAAAATAACTTTTACGTCCACAGCTACTGCACACCCATATCCATCATCGTTTGTCAGACCCTTGATGTGAAAACCAGTCATAAGAATACTCGAACCACCGTAATGCCGTAACAGGTACTTTACACTGGAGTGTAATCACACATTTGATTTGTTGGAGATCTGCTCTCCTACAGCATGTCTTATTAGCGCAGGGCACGTAATAGAGCTCATACAACAAACAAACATTATATAGACACATCTCTAACTACAAAACAGTAATAGTCTGTGCAGCTGATCATTCATGATGTGATTCATTATCGATTCGTCTCGCCTGTAGTAACAGTCCATGATGAGCTTGAAGTCCTGATTTCACGATCAAGACTCGGTCAGTAAGTTTCTGGAAATGATCATCCTCATCACTTCATTGGTTCCTAAAAAAAAAAAAAAAGAAAAAAAAAAAAGTATGCTGAAAATCAAGACAGTCAAGAATATCAACAGAGTTACCCTACATGGCCAGTGTAGGGTTACATTTGTCCAAAAACTGTATGTATATAAAATAAAATAAAAAAATACATGCAAAACATAAACTTAAACACATAACTTAATGCACGATTTATTTAGGAGGGGAGAAATCCATGTGGTCCTACGACCTCACAGACTGGCACGGGGAGGCCATTTTGGATATCCGTTGATGTTACCAAATCTCGTTCTTCACCCAATCATGATGCCAAAGCAGGTATGACGAATTAACTATTTTGGCTTGCACAACAAAAAGAGTGATGCATTCAACCAAGCGTATTCACATGCTCACATGCTACTTCTTTTACCACCAGCGTAAGATCTCGGACATTTTGAATACAGATGGTGCTTTGTGTCAGGGACTTGCCTTCTAATATCTGATGCACTCGGATATCTCGAACAAACTGCTGCACTGCGTAATCCTTGAGGTAGCCATATCCCCCATGCATCTGCAGAGCCTGGTTACATATCTGAGTGCACAGAAGGAAAAAAGTCATCATATTTAACACTCCCATTCTGTTCAGCACTTTGATGGACTGGACTGTGTGTGTCAGGACGGGGAAACCCTTCGCATGGTGAAATTTCAACTTTTTCCATATATAGGCAGTTCTCAGGTTACGATGGAGATGCGTTCCGGTATCCCCACCGTAAGTGGAAAATATCATACGTCGAACCACTGCTTAGCCTAGCTTAGCCAAGCCTACCCGGGCGTAGCCTGGTCTAGTACCCCGGCATATCCTGGGCTGTGTTCCAATATCAATACTTTCATGAGTACACGTAGTACAGTGTCCACACTTACTAAGTGAGCAGATTTCAGTAGGTAAGTGTTGTTCCAAATTGCCCACTCTATGGTGCACTTACCGGTAATTACGATCACGACTGCCGCCGCGGCTCGTCATCCCGCCAAAAATCATCCCCGACTTTGAACAGCGAACAGATTTCTAACCCTTCACAGATTTCTAACTTGCAAAATGACTCCGCTAATGCAGGCTGTGTGGAAAATCCGTTCCGGTAGCCATTTTTATTTTATTTTTCGAGCAGAGTTGTGTTCGACATGCTTTTAAATTCAAATGTGCTCTAGAAGCACACAAAAAAACAGGCGGTAATGCACTGTACAGTACACCGATACACAAAGTAACTGAGTTGGGGGGAGTGAGGTACATCATACGAGGTGAGTGATGCATACATCCGGACATCGTCCGCATACATCCAGGCAACGTCCGAATGTACGGTGCGTCATATGCTGTTACACTGCCCGTGAATTTGAAATATTTTCTAAATATTTTACCATTTTTAGCGTATCACTATCGTCATCGTAACTTCGAAAAATCATAAGTCGGGCCATTGTAACTCGTGGAGCTAACTTAACTGTACATGGGGCATCCTTGTAGTGTAGTGTAGTGTCCTTTTTCCCTGTAGGAATAATTGCAGAAATGAGTTCCCGACTGGGAAAAATTCATGAGGATGCTTGGAAAGGTTGGCGAGTTTCATCAGGATGCTCCTGAGGGTGCATGTGTAGACACTAAAACCTTATTGTTCTCCTTTCACAAAAATCACGAATTGGTACCACGTTTCACAATGTCGTACACCACGATCTGAAGATTTCTCTGTATTATTATTATTATTATGTAACAAAAAAAAAAAAATAAATTCTCTATCCATTCTCATGAGGCACTCACAGCAAAGCATTCATCAGTGGCGAAGAGTTTGGCCATGGAGCAGAGTGGCACTGCGTCCGCCCTATTCTGCTGCAGAGCGACGGCCGCCTGACGCACCATCAAGCGAGACGCGACCAGCCTCGTGGCCATTTCAGCCAGCTTAAACTGCAGGAACTGAACACACAACAGAAACCCAAGAGACGTTATTAACAGTGTAATCTGCAACTAAACACTTTTTCGCACAAAGGCAAAATCAGTTTAAGATCAGAACGATGGAAATGTACAGTGCAGTGGACCCTCGACTCACGAACATAAGTCGGTCGTTCCGAGACTGTTCGTAACTCGATTTGTTCATGACCTGAATCATTTTTTCCCATTGAAATGAATGTAAATACAATGAATGTGTTTCAGCCCTCAAAAACATGATTTTTAAGTATATTACGGGTTTATGTGCGACAATAAAACAGAATAAAATTAAAATAACCTTAATTATAGAAAAATAAACCTAAATTAAATAAACAGATGATTTTAATGTACGTTCCCTCTGCGGTGGATACGTAGTTGCTGGCGTAGGTGGACGGTGGCGGAGGGATATGGTGGCGCTTCTCATGTTTTGCATGTTCTACGCTTAGGCTTCTTACTCTCACTGCCATTTCTACTTTCTTGGGACCCATAATGAAGGCTTTTAAAGCAAAAATGCAGAGAAACGCAATGAAACCACGAGTGCTTGACCGGAACTGAATGCGTGGGTTGGCTGCTTGTACGTCGGTCGAGGCTTTGTTCATCGTTCGGTACAAAGTCTGTTTGGGAATTTAGTTCATATGGCGATTTGTTCACCATCTGATATGTCGCGAGCCGAGGGTCCGCTGTAATTCACACGCAGACTGTTCACCTGGCTGTTTGCGAGAGGTTCCCCAAACTGTTTGCGCACACGTATGTGATCCCGGGCCAGCAGGACCGACGCATGAGCAGCTCCTAGAGAGCAGGAAGCTGTGGATACAGCAGAAGTGACACTCAGGGATACACACAATGTGTCTGTTTTGAGACATGAATGTGATTGAGGATGCTCAGATCTTGCTTTGGTCAATGGTTTATAGTTTACAGTCTTCATATCACACTGACAGCATGTGTACAACTACAGTTTTTTTTAACCCATTAAGGAATCGTTGTTTTTAACAAAATCACTGGTGCCCCAATTATTGGCACCCCTAAGAATTCCTATAAAATAAATGGAACTGAAGCATTTCTGAAATTTGTACTCTCCTTTTTTCCCTTTTTTTTTGGGGGGGGGGGGGGGGTGTCCTCAGGTAGCTCTCCAGGAACACAGTTGGTGACCACTGGATTAAAGCAATGCTACCTTGAAGGAACAGATTGGGATTTTGAATTAAGATGCCATAAAAAATTACTCTCATGCAAGCTGTAATTATAATAAAATAAAAAAAAAATGCCATATTTGCCTTCTGATAAAACACACACACACACACACACAAAAAACCTCGAATCAAAATGAAATCTGCCTGGAAGCAGATGCGTGAGCATACTGGCCCATTCACAGTGAGGAGGAGGATGGAGAAAAGTAAAGAAAATTTGAGGATTGCATAGTGCACGGTGTAGCTGAATCAACCATTAGATGCCACACCACCTTTACAACACCAAGGGAGATCTGCAAAAGCATTCTCTTCAGAGCAAACACAAAGTACAGCAACTCAACAGTTAAGAGGAGACTGAAGGCTGAAACGCTTTGGGTCTCCAGCTCAGTAACCACATGGCACTACTCGTCTTCGGCTAACTCACCAATGTTAATTCTGCCCCCATTGAGGCCAAGCATGGCGATGTTGAAGCCCTGTCCTTCTGCCCCCAGCCGATTAGTCACCGGAACCGCACAGTCTTCAAAGATCACTGCTCTCGTGGGCTGCGAGTTCCACCCGACCTGCAGAACACAAGCAGCTGCACTGAGTGTCATATTGCTGCCCTCTAGTGGCTCAACTGTGTGGCATTTTCGGAGAGTTAACACTGCTAACAAGAAGAAACCCCTAGCAGAGAGAGAGAAATCATTTTACCACCAAAAATTTTTTTTGTATCCTCGATGCTGCATATTACCCATAAATCTGTGCAGCAGCTCCCTCCAGCATCAGATAAAATAAATCAGAATAAAAACAACAACAACAAAAAAACAGAGATGCTGGATCAAGCTTCACAGAAAAAGCTTTTATTTATTTATTTTTATTTTCTTTTTTTTTTTTTTACTTCGCATACAGTCTGACAAGTTACTGAGAAATAAATAAACACTGTCCTATCTAATACCCCTGGGTTTGTAACTACACCTCATCTGTCTGACCTGATTCATGAGGCATCTGTGAGCCAACTAGCTAACGTTAGCCCGCAATGATGGTTTATTTACGCTACAATGCTCACACGTGACGTCACACATGAGCGTGAATGCTATCTCAAAAACTTGATCGGAACCAACGTTCTTAAAACGTGCCTTTATTCAAAAGTCATACCTTATGAGACACCGGTCTGTTAACGGCAGTGTGGAAACAAGGCAGCAAGCTTCCGTTTTCAACAACGCCACTTTGCTCCTCTTACTATCGATCGTGAATACGAGAACGTTAGACGATCTGATCAGCAACGCAACACTTCAATGTTACAAGAAATGCAACAGGATGATTCAAGGGGACTTTCACTTACAAGTAGTCCTCAAGTTACGATGGAGACGCGTCCCGACACACCTGTTGTAAGCTGAAAATATTGTATGTCGAACCACTGTGTTGAACCACTTAGCCTAGCTTGGGTATCTCAGCCTAGCTTAGCCCATCTTAGCCTAGCTTAGCCTAGTTTAGCCCAGCTTAGCCTAGCCTACCCTACCCAGGGGTCTCTTCCAGTAGAAGACTGGAGACTGAAGATTCTTGAAGCACACAAAAAAACCCGCGGTAATGCACTGTACAGTACACCGATACAAAAGGTAACTGCGGGAGAGTGTGAAGCATCACGCAAGGCGAGTGATCCGGGCATCGTCCGCGTACTTCCAGGCATTGTCCGAACGTCTGTGTACATCATCATACGCTGTTACGCTGGCCTGCCAGCAATGCCTGCCAGCGAATTTTTAATATTTTCTAAATATTTTACAATTTTTCGCAGATCACAATCATCGTCGTAACTTAAAAAAATCGTAAGTCGGGCCATACAATGGAAATACATCTGTAACTCATGGAACACCTGTATTTCTCAAAGAGGTTCATGTCTTACCTTCTTCTCCTTTTTACCAAAACTGAGTCCTGGAGTTCCCTTCTCCACCACCAGACAGGAAATGCCTTTGGGGCCCTTCCCACCAGTCCGACACATCACTACATACACATCGGTATCACCTCCACCACTGATAAACGCCTGACAGGGAAAATGTGTGCGCGCGCACACACACACACACACACACACACAGGTGTAAAAACATGCCAAATATTATCATTCCCAGCATGATGAGCTCCTGAAGGTGGACTCGGTACCTTGGAGCCGTTCAGAATGTAATGGTCTCCGTGGAGCTTTGCGCTGGTTAGCAGCGACGCGGCGTCACTTCCGCTCCCTCAAGGCAAGAAAAGAAATCATGTTTCAGGAACTTTAGCACAGAGTTACAATAAAGATTATATATTCCAATATAACAGTTCCGGCTACACCTGTTTAATCACCACTTGAACAGCGTAAGCGCGTGGCACATTTTTGGGGGAAGACGACACATTTCCTGGAAATCGAACAGTTGAGACGATCACTCCTAACACTCAGTATTTATATTTAAACTGTGCAGAAAAATTCGTTCATTGTTTTTCACCCCAGAGCGGTGCATCAGGAAATTGGCCATGCTACTATTGCAGCATGAGGAGCAGTTCAGCCTTCACACGTCTCATAAGGAGCACGTGTTAACCTTCATCCTCCTCAGTTGGGAAATGTGGGGGGATAGAAGAAAATGAGGTTTAAAAAAAGTTTACGGTTTTCAAAGCATACAGTGGAACCTCAGGTCACAAACGCCTCCGAACATGAACAAATCGGTTCCCGACCAAAAAAATTCGGTTACGACCACATAATCGGGTGCCGATCAAACACAACCCCGGCCACTTAACGCCCCTTCCGCTTCGTACACGCCAAGGTTTTCCCATTTTCTGTTTCCGTACTGTGCAATTGCGTATTGCGCAACTAACAAAGACGCGCAAGTTCCTTTAATCGGTCTCGGTCAAACGTGCGTTCACGGGCTGTACAGTAACCTCCTCCCCGCCCATTTTCCTCCTCACTTCCTTAACGCCAGAAGTCGACTCATGCAAGGTTAGTTTTCTTAGTTGTTTGCAGTAAGTTTTTGTATAATTTTTTCGGTGCTCAAAACTCATTAAAAAAAAAAAAAAACGTTCACAGCATTTTCTCGTTGTGTTTCTCTGCATTTTTGCTCTATAAGCTTCATTATGGGTCCCAAGAAAGTGGAAATGGTAGTGAGAGTAAGAAGCCTAAGCGTAGAACAGTTATAACAGAAATAATCGCAAAACATGAGAACCGCCATCATATTCCTCGCCACCATCCACCTACGTCAGCGACTATGTATCCACCGCAAAGGTAACGTGCAATAAAATGATCGGTTTATTTAAATTAGGTTTATTTTTCTATAATTAAGCTTATTTTAATTTTGTTCTATGTTTTATTGCCACATAAACCCATAATACACTTTAAAAACATGTTTTTGAGGGCTGAAAACACATTCATTGTATTTACATTCATTTCAGTGGGAAAAACTGATTCGGGTCACGAACAGAGTCTCGGAACGAGTTAGGTTCGTGACCAGAGGTTCCACTGTCTTTCCATGAAAAGGAGATCATTTTGGTGATATTCTGTGCAACCTGAAAATTTCACATGACCCCATGACTGCATATCATACCAGTACACCATCAAATCACTACACTGGATCTTACATACACAAGATTTTTTATCTCCGCCCAGGAAGAGTGGTCTGTCTGTCTGATTGATTGCGCAAAACCTCCTGACTTGATTTCCATTAGCCTTGGTGGCAAGGTGTAGCATGGGCCAAGGAAGGACCCGGTAAATTCTGGAGTGGAACCCACAAATTTAATTTCTCGCGAAAATCTCGCGATTTTTCTTGCCGAAAGTCTGCGCCCAACAATGCCATATATCTGAGAATCCAGTAGACGGCAATAAAGTTTATTAGACAAATAAAGAGACAGGGTATACACTGTAGTCAGGCTTTTAGCAGGACCCGACTCCTTTGGTCAGCCTGAGTGGCAAAGCAAATGGCTGCCTTTAATCGGAGAAACTGCAAAACCAGGAGTAAAAAAAACAATTATCTGCTTAGATTAAAGCCAGTTGGACTCCACACTGATCCATATTTTGTGTGTTTGCTATACCCAAGCTGTACATCTACAGGGCCACTCAGTCTTTTTGCCACTCGGCAGGTATACCTATAATGACTTCCACCTACGGTGACATCATGTGCATACCCCACGACGCTATATTGGGTTTGCTGAGAATTGAGTCTTTGTGAGAAGAGAAACTGCAGCACCAGAGAAACCTTTGTACTGAACACCTGATTTATGTATTTTGCAGGTGACCTGATGTAAATCTTTGGCTCAGATGTTAAGGTTTCCCTGGGAGGATATTAGTAGGGCTTAATTATTAAGCGATTTCGAAGTTTAAAGCTGTTTCGAAGTGTAGGAATTCATGTGCTCCTGACCTAGCCAGGCTTTTGTTGTTGATTTTGTTGTCCTAATGGCAGGAACCCTGTATGTAACTAGAGCGCAAGGGCCACCATATGTCCAGCATGCTGACCCGGACGCAGAATTGCACATCATAGAAGAGTCGAATAACGTCCTTGAGGGAGGATTTCCTCTTAGATGAACCTAACAGCTATAGCATATAGATGAACCCCTCTGTGTCATACCAGGCTCAGTCAGACAGTAGGAGGCGAACTTCTCCATGGAGCAGAGGTCAGGACAGTACTTCTCCCTCTGCTCATTGTTACCAAACGTGTCGATCATCCAGGCGCACATACTGCAAGACACACAGCAAACCCGCATTCAGGGGACACAAGTAAGGGCAAACCATTACACATGCATGACGCATTTCCCCCCCCCCATCTTTTTTTATTTTTTATTTTTTTATTTTACAAATAAATCTTTATTTAATTCTTTAAAGCGACACTGCGCAAATATCTTGTTATAGATGAAAAAATCATGATCATGACTCAATGTCAGGGGAGAAAAACAAATCACTTATAACATGGTGTTCCTGGGTTGCTGCGAGTGTCGGGTTTGTCTGCGGGAAATTTCGTTCAGACGAACGAAAGCCAGCAGACGGGAGCCAGCAGCCAATCAGGAGAGAGAGAGAGAGTCCAATATTAACAATTCAATGAAAGTAAAAATGATTTAAAAATAAATAAATGAATGAATGAAAATCACGAGATTGATGGCGTTTGACTTTGTCCTTGCACATCAGGCAGGGGGTTTATTTATTTATTATCTGGTTTGCTGGGAAGCTAGTCAGTGATAGACGCTAGTCAGCTGATTCATCCTCGCCGTGGAATTTGTATCACCAGCCAGTTGAAAAGTTGTTGAGTCTGAGAACTCGTGACACCCGTTAATAACTAACAGGAAGTGTTGGGGAGTTTCTCTGTATTTTTGTACAGGTGCTCCCCGACTTACGATGGCTCGACTTACGATTTTTCGAAGTTATGATGACGATTGCAATTCGCTAAAATTGTAAAAGATTTAGAAAATATTTAAGATCGCTGACAGACCAGCGTAACAGAGATCTGAGCCATGATGCATTTGGACGATGCCCGGATGTACGCGTCACTCACCTTGCGTGGTGCCTCACCCTTTCCCGCAACTCACGTAGTTCCCTTGTGTATCGATATACCGTACAGTGCATTTCCACGTGTTTTTTGTGTGCTTCAAGAGCTCATTTTAATTCAAAAGCATGTTTTCTAAACGCCCCTGCATGTCTCCTACAGGAAAAGACTCCTGGCTAAGCTAGGCTAAGCTAGGCTAAGCAGTGGGTCGGCATACAATATTTTCCACTTACGATGAGGATATCAGCACGCAATCTCCATCGCAACGTGAGGACTAGCTGTATTTGAAATTTGATTATATCAGATTAAAGTGAGGCTTTTAGGGGAATCCGTTTATCCTGGTTTGTTATTTATTGCTCTGGGGTTTAGCTAGCATGTTAGCACTGTCTTGCTTATGCTTGTCAGATTAAAGAAGAAAAAAAATAGGTGTTATATAATAAAATACTCCGAGAACTCGGATCGAATATAGTAAACCTCTGTCTTTCACGGGGGTTACGTTCCAAAACGTTCCGCAAAAGACAAAAATCCGTGATACACAGATGCCACCCCTAAATGTTTTTTTTTTGTTTTAAATAGTTTAAGCCCTAAATGATCCTCCTGCACTCTTTAAACACTTTCTAGACACAATTAAACACATAAAGAAAACATTTGCGAGCATACAGCGAGGTAAATTTTGTGTAGAATCTGTAGAAACCACATTAATAGCAAGTACTGCTACAGACGAAGAACTGGGATGTTGGTGAACGCTGATTGTTTCACCCCAACCGCAACGCTGTGTTCTTTGTCTCTTGTGTAAATATGATATACACTATACTGTATTTTATATATTATTAATGTTTTACTCCATTTTAATTCATGTTCATATTTTAGAATTCCAGGGAAATTTGCAAAAAAAGTTTGATATATTCTAAATAAAAATCCGCGAAAAGCCGGGAGCACGAAATGTGAAGCGTGATATAGCGGGGGATTAGTGTACCACTAAAAACAACAACAAAAACACATCAGATATGCCCTGTGATTATTTGATTCTTTTTCCACACAGCATTATGTTTGCTTTTCCATATATAGGCATCAGAGATGCAGATAGACCTGAGCATACTACAGCTGCATGCTGGGAAATTACAGCGGGTCGACTAAGACATTTTGCTGTTTCATTTTGTACATCAAACGCATACTGAGATGAATCCGTAGCTTTAAACCGAGCGCAGTAAGTGTTAACCTTCGTACTGACTTGTGAATGCTGATGTAGGCGGTGGTGCTCGCACAGCCAGTGGACAAAGCTTCAAAGATGATGGACGTGTCCAGGCGAGACAGTCCCGAGCCCCCAACATCCGGCTGCACGTAAATCCCCCCGAACCCCAGCTGGGCTGCTTTTCTCATGGTTTCCACGGGAAAGATTTCCTTCAGGAAAATATACCCAGCATGATGCATATTATTAAAACCACAGATCCAGTTTGTTAGAACAGAAAAACCAGTCTCTTACCTTCTCATCCCATTGTGCCATGTGTGGTGCCATTTCATTGGCGGCGAAATCAAACGCCACTTTCTGGAATTCCTTCTGCTCATCTGTGAGACCAAAGGAAGCTACAAAAGCATGATGAATTTTTAGATTCAAATTTTAGGAAAGTAAAATGATAGCAATTTCCTTATACTCCGTACACCGTACTTTGTACACGACGATAAAATCTTTGAATCTGTGAATACTCGTATATTAGGACATCGGAATGGGAGGTACGGTGGTACAAAAACCTATGACGTTATCCAAAAATACAGTGGATACTCATATGCAAGTACTGCCCTGTCAACAAGATAAACATCAGTCTGACCTTTTATTGAGGAATACGAGACATAAGTGATAACGTTAGTGATAACTGGAAATAAGTTGTTTCGTGGACATTCCACACCATGTGTTGTGTCATCTATAAAAAGGTGAAGTATGGCAAATCATTTTTGAATGCATAAGAAATTGTTATTGTTGTGAAATTGCTACGGTGTAAGAGAAAGGATACATTTCGACGTACACTACGATACGTCATGATTTATCCGTTTACAACTACACGTACATGTGGAATGGCCATCGTATTTCATAACAGCCGTAAATATTTTCTCTTTTTGTCTCGATTGAATGCGTTATGGAGATGCCCTGACGCTCTCAGCCCAACGTGATGTCCTTGGAGAAGCCAAATGTATCCCAGTGAGTGTAAAAACCTCAGAAATATTTGCACACACACATAGAATTAGTCATTGTATAGCAGGAATGCCTAAATTCTCCATCCATAAACGTAAACTAGTAAGGTAAGATGCCATGAGATTGACCATGGACCCAATCTGACCTTCATGTTTACCTTGTAATGTGTGTTTAAGTTCAGACAGTCATTAGTCTCAAGTCAAACTTACTCCAGGCCATGATGAAGGACAGAAATGTGCAGGAGGTGTGGGAAATATGCTTGTTCTTATACATGTTCCTTAGAAACTAAGCAAGGAACACTAAATTTTAGGTGGGAGGAGATGATTAATTCTACATTTCCCCTTTATGTAAAGTGATAACGGGTTAATTTTACTTTAAGAAAGAAAAAAAGAGAAAAAAAATTATGAATGAAAAGTGTATCCTACCTCACGTATTTTTGTGCTTTAGTGCTATGCGAATGCTGATTGGTTGAGGTAGGGAGGCGTGTCTGGTTACGTACACGGAAGCGGCTGTCAACAGCCCTCTGTTTTTTTTCTTTTCTTTTCTTTTAAGTGTAAACGCTCACGTTACATACAAAAGTGATAATGGGTTAATTTTACTTGAAGAAAGAAAAAAGAATTAAATAAAAAAGAGAGAAAGAAAGTGTATCCTACGCCTCAAATGTATTTTTCTGCGTTAGTGCTATGAGAACGCTGATTGGTTGAGGCAGGGAGGCGTGTCTGGTTACGTACCCGGAAGCTGTGAAGCCAGTCGTCTGTTTTGTTTTTTAGTGTAAACGCTCACGTTACATGCAGGTGTGAAGGTGAACAACTGCGCTCGCTAAGACGCCGGAATATAAACTAGGAAACAGTTTAAAAAAAAAAGCTAAAGGTTTTCTGTGTTTTTCTGTTCTGCGTCCCAAACAACACACTCCAGTACTGTATATCATAGTAAAATATTAGGCCATCTACAGTAACTATGGTAACCCCCAATGGCTTATTTATAAACATGGGTCAGTCGGTCACTCACTCACTCAGTCTCTCTCTCTCACACACACACACACACGAGTGCTGCAGTTCACTAGGCTACACACATCATTTTTTTGAGCAGGTTAGAGGTGTTTACTGACCAGGACACCTTGAGTAACATGGGATGGATGTCTCCACAGAGTAAGATATAAGTGAAAACATGCTCTGTGTAAAAACACCCTGTGTTACCAGAGGTCATACATGACAAACACTGTGTGTATACAGAAATACCGCAATACACATCGCTTACTAATCTCCTGTCATTTGCTCAGGACACACGATCCCAGTTCAATAAAACTAACTTACAGTGCTGACACTCTAACAGGCCTTTCTCACCGGTACACTCCCATAAAAATGCATCCTCAGCCCCAAACCCTACAAACATACCCCAGGAGAGCTTTACTCACGATCAACGCAAGAGGCAATTCCTCTCCTGTGCACTCTGTTCAGTATGAAACTCCTACTTCTGCTCACGCTACATGAGGCAGACCGGACAAGGCGCCAGAGAGACGCAGCAGCCGCCGCCATGTTGAGTCACACACTCGGGGAACTACTCAGAGTTGCCAGATTCTCCCAAAGTCCCCAGTGCACTCCCTCAAATCCCTCACATTCCTTTACAGCATAGTACCATACAGTACTACAAAGCAGGAAGAAAACGTGAATTAAATACTGAATTATTTCATTTACATGGCCCTAGAATGGTTTTGTAGTGTAATATACTGTGTACATTCATTGTACTGTATATGTATAAATGTGATGTAGTGGCTTGGTGAGCACTGTCACCTCACAGTGAGAAGGTCCTGGGTTCGATCCCTGGGGTCGACCTGGGTGCCTTTCTGTGTGGAGTTTGCATGTTCTCCCCATGTCCATGTGGGTTTCCTCCTGGTACTCCGGTTTCCTCCCACAGTCCAAAGACAGGCACAGAGAGGATTAGGCTGATTGGCGACTCTAAATTGCCCGTAGGTGTGAATGTAAGTGTGAACGGTTGTCTGTCTCTGTGTGTTGCCCTGCAGTGGATTGGAGACCTGCCCAGGGTGTACCCCGCCGCTCACCTGAAGTCAGCTGGGATTGGCTCCGGCTTCCCCCTGCGACCCTGAACAGGATTAAGAGGCAGTAGATGAGTGAGTGAGTTATGAGGGCCAGTTAACTGACTCACAACATAGCACATTTATACAGACGTAGAATGGCCTTCTCTCTCTCTCGTGTAGGACATTTGTAAGGCATGCTTGTTTGGAAATGTTACTCTTTCTCATGTCAGCAGGAGAGAGACCACTTTGTGCTGCCTTTTACTGTAATTACATTATCATCTACTGCGATTTCACTTTACTGCAATTACGCTTTATTATTTGCATAATCTCAGGTACTTTATGCAAAGATTAATATAACATAACATTCTCTCTCTATGTATATAATATTATATCCTATTTTAACTGTAATTTATTTCCCATTTTTCGCTTTACTACACCTGCACTTTATTATTATTATTATTATTATTATTCATCTTTATTCGTCTTCTTCCGCTTAATCCTGGTCAGGGTCACGGGGGGAAGCTGGCGCCAATCCCAGCGGACATCGGGTGAGAG
>JAQLOM010000003.1:14306338-14319108 GCA_030068315.1 Chrysichthys thysi
TTTGGATTTTTACAACATTATTGTTGAAATACACAGTCCTGAAAAAGGGGCGTTTCTTTTTTTGCTGAGTATATAATCTCAGTTGTCATTTTCCAAACATCCTCACCATGGCTATGGAGCATACTGTTATAAAAGGTGTGAGCCAGAGAACAGTTGAGAAAAATATGTGCAGAACAGAATCTCTTGTATTCAGGGAATTGGTGAAGGCTCATGAGTTGACGAAATCGTCTGAGTTAAAAGTGACTGATATGTTCTCAGCCTCACAGCTCACTTTAATTAGGAATCCTTATGGGTGGGAATAGCTCTCTTTAGTGTAATTGTTAACACTGATCTAGTAAATCTGTAATGAAATTGAAATTCACACTGGGCCTCGTCTGTACAAGAACAGTATGAAGTGCGCTGACGTATTATTTTCGAATTTCATTCAACTCTTGGGCTAAAAATGTTTATACACTCATGCTTTAGGTTTATAGTCTAATGCATTGAGTCTGGAATGATCTGACAGAGCCTTGGTTTGTTTTTCCAGGTGGTAGAGGAGATACTGGAACATTACGTTCATCTAAAAGTGAGGAATCTCTGTCGTCAAACAATCTTGAAGGTAAAGTGCTATTTTGTTTTTTTGTTCAGTTTTTTAATCTGTTATGTGTCTGATGATCTGGTAAAGTCTGTTCTATACCAAGTAAATGAACCTGTTGTTATGTTGATGATCCATCCTTTAGGTGGATCAGTAATGTATCAGGCACGCAGGCCCCGCTCTACCAGCGTTGCCTTGTCCACTTCCTTCAACGAAGAATTGCTAAACAACCGAGTCCACAGGGACTCTCATTCAAGCCATAAAAACAGGAAAGACACAGCTTTGTCCACCACTTGTGTGCCTGCTCTCATATCGACCCCACACTCTGCTGATGCAGATATTGGCAAGGCTTCTCTAGACTTTGACCCAATTTCGTTTCAGTGCAGCACAACACCAACTGAAGCTTCCATGTCTGAAGAACGAAAAAGAGGCAGCAGACGGAAGACTGGAGGCAGTTCCGGTGAATCAGAAACCTTGAAAAAAGTCACCCTTACCGGACCATCTGATGTGATTCCAACAGTTTCAGGGGACACAAGTCATAAGCACCCAGTGTCCGCGAAATTTGCACCAACTATTACAGGAAAAGAAGAACTGAAGCCATCTCAGACCGCTCCTGTGGGTCTCACCCAAAAACCTGAGGTTTTAGAGATGAAAACTCTGTCTGTGCCTCCCACTGAAATGCTGTCACCACTGGTTAAGCCTAGTGAGATAACATGGGGACAGGATTGTCAAAACAAGCCTTCCTCTTTACTCCGGACAGAGGCTGAAGTCCTTGATGAAACTCGCAGCGAGGAAACAAAACCAGTGAAACAAAAAGAATCAGGTTAGTCCAAGGCTTTTTACCATGTAACATTTACAAATAGTCATCATCCTCACGTTTTCCTACATGTTTGACAGCAATTCCTAGTGATTGCTGCCATACAGTGCCCTTTCCGCTTCTTTGATCGTATGTTATCTACAATTTACTGTTGCTTTAAATGGTGTTATTGCCTCACGCTTTGTTTTTTCCTGTTCTTAGGTGCTGTGACCTTTGACTGCACTCCAGGCCTGGTAAGATCAGTGTCTCTCATAACTTCACAGCCTGCTGTAAAGAGTGCTGCCCGTATGCTGGCTCTGGCCTTGGCTGAATCGGCGCAACAGGCCACTTGCCTGAGGAAACGAGGGAGTTCAGAACCACCAACTCCTGTTTCACCAAGTCACCTCCAGGACCCACTCTCCATACTGCAGTGGCCTCCAAAACCTTCTCTCCAAGTCCAGACATCATCCAGCAGTAGAGAACGTTGCTGTGCCACCTGCAAAAGTTTTAGAAAACCTTCAAGCATCATCTCGACAGGAAGTTACACCGATGCCGGCAGCCTGCAGAGCACCTGCGCGTGCCATGGCAGCGAGAGCGGACTTAGCTACTCTGATGGAGGTGACGTTTCTGCTGGAAGTCATGAGACAAATTTGCTCCCCCAGGACTTACCTGCTGCTAAAAGTTTAGATCCTGAGCATGATGCTAAAAGCCACGTCCCCATGAGAGAAAATGTCCGGGACGTTGGAGTAGGTACAGATGGTGGTAGTCCAGAACAGAGTTCTGAGTCGTACAAGCATCCGATGCCTTCTCCCTCACAGGCAGATACGTCACTCCATACCACTAACAGTCAGTCAGCCAGGGCATCTCTTCTCAACAAGCAAGCTGCCAATGCTTCCAATTTCCGTGTGATCTTAGCTGAAGCTTCTATGCCAGCCTCAGTGCATGATGTTCTTCCACAGTCTCCTGTTTCTCCTCTGACACCCCCGTACCAGTCTAGCCCCAAAGATGAGATATTGATGCCACCAGGTCAGACTTATTGGTTGGGTCCGTTTGGACAGACCGGTTCGTTTCATCCTGATTACATGCAGTATCAAGGTAGGATCTTCTCCAAGGAACATTACAACACCCTGGCACCAAGGTCCCTTCACCAGTCTATTAAATACAAAAGTCAACAAAGGAACGAACACTCTCCAAGCTTCCTTTATAGACGTGGTGGCCCAAGATACCCTCCAATGGACGGTGCCGCTGTATATCCGACCATTCGTAGGGTGCGCTCCGTGCATGCGCCACCAGAAGACACGTTTTTCTTCCCACATCCATCTTACCAGAGCAGTACTTACCACAGACAAGTTATCGCGGATATCCACCAAGTGAGGCCTTATTTTGAGGACGGTAAAGTTCAATATAGGTACAAGCCCTATTCAGGGGCGCAGTCTAACAACCTGGATCAGTATCGTGTAAGCAGTCAGGGCTACGGCCATTCCTACACCCTCTTCAGGCGGCCTACCTATCCTGGTAGAGTGATGAGCAAAGCTGAGAACTATCACAACCCCCACATCAACATGCCCCATAGTAGAGAAGCTAGTTTTACAAAACAAGGCACCGGCCATTTTCCAAGGACAAGAAATGCTGGTCTGTATGAGGGTTTTGATGCTGGGTTATCAGAGCTACCTTTCAGCCCGTCTATTAGACAAGGAAATACAGAGAAGAAGAGACTGCAAGATGTTGTCGTCCAACCCCATCTTCAGAAAGAAAGCCAGAGGGGCCAGGAAACCATGCACACCAGGAGTAAATCTGATTCAACCAAAGATCTGCTTATTTCTACTGAAGGGGCTGATGGGAAATACAGGGTTACCATGGTGTCCCATTACTCCCCGGATCACCCACTGTCTGAACCTTGTATACCCTTTCCCTCTCAGACAGAGAAACAGAGGAGTGGGCATGGTACCAAACCTTCCCTGATGCTAAAGCAAAGTCGGTCTATGCAGAACTACGCACAGCACACGCTAGAGGCCTTGCCACAACCGCGCAAGCTAACCCTGCATAAAGAATACAGCTGCCCTGATTTTAAACACTCCGATTCTGCTGAGCACAGCAGTGCCCGACTTCACAGCCAGGATAAGCTGATTAGGATCCAAGGCAGCCATCCTCAAGAGGACTTTCAATACGCTTGGGTTAAGGGACATGATTTACAAAGATCAGCGAGGTCACAGAGCATGAAAAGTCATCGACAACCCAGACATGCCAAAATGACTCTGGAGCATGAGCATAGATTTTCATATCCTGTCCAGAACAGGCCAAGGACCCGTAGCATGTTTGCACCATCTCGCACTGATTACATGGACGGTTGTGTGTCGTTGCAGCCCAAGGTACATGGCATTTTCCCGAACTACGGCTGCATGCCCCCTCATAGTAACAGACTGTATTCTACAGCTATGGGCACAGGACGCTTTCTTCACGCTGACATTAGACCCGAGACAGAAATCTATGCTGAATGATCACTATTTACGGCTGGGTTCGGAAAAGAATAGTGTTATTTTATTGTGCAGAGTCTATAATATGAAAGAAAGAGAAGCATTACATGTATTTTAATATAGTATGAAATTTTACTCGTAAATTATCCTGTATTAATACACATGAAATAACCCCATCAGTCATAGAGCTTGGAGATGTCACATTAACCTCGAGCCACCTAGCTTTTTTACTCAGTATGAAGAAAATGTCTTTGAATTGTTTGTAATAACTGCAAGAAGTCATTTTTCAATAAGTCATTATAAGTCATTCGTCAGCTGTTACTCAGTTCATACCTATGAAACACATTTTATGGAAGAAACATCAACCGTAATACTTAATATAATATAATAATATACTTGGTCTTACAAGGTATTTATTAACTGATAAAACTGGTGTTTGAATAGCCTTTATATTTGTTTGAGCTACTTTGACGTTGTGACACTACACCCACACAGCGGCGTCCGAGTTTCCCAAATCCTTAATGGGTATTTTTTAACACGTCTTTTTATAAATCCTGTGGACACGTCTTCTGGTAATTTAAAGTGGAACAACAATTTATTGTTGAAGGCCCTGACTTCCTGAGATTCATGACAATGTGGTGATTTGTGTGCGAAAGAGGGATAAATCGCATGAATTGTGGGTGTGTTGAAGGTGATTCATAAAATATCTTTGTAAATTAGGTCACGTGATTTAACCTATTAGCTTCCGTGGTCTCCATTTGGAGATCATATACTGAATGGCATAAAAAAATCGATGGCATGTGCCATGATCCCCATTTGGGACTTTGACTAAAAATTGAAATTCCAGAAATATTAACAGTCATATTTCTTGAAAGTAGATGTTTCTGTTACTATTCGGCTGTAAATTAAGAGAAATACATGAAAATTTTCAGAAAACAAATTCGGCAGTTAATGGGTTAAGGTCAGTGACTGAGCTATGAGTTCACACCTCAAAGATTTCTGGAATAATAAACCGAATTCGGAAGTATGACTTTGTCATCAGGACGTGCATCAGGATATCGCTGATCATTCCAATTATACGATGGCAATATTGTCCTTTTGAAAAAAACATCCTGATTATTTTCCTAAGGCACAATTGTGCTTTCTCACTATTAAGACGTAGTAAAACAGTATTATTTTGGCTACTGGAAAGTAATACGTATCTTTCAGGTTAAATTATTTTGTGCAACTTGTCCCTGAAGTGGTTTTTAGGTAAATCCCTCTGCATGTGCAAAATAATCGAAATGCACTGACACTGCCATGTTTTTTCCACCTTAAGGTATGATCTCCCAAATTGAAAATTCATTCAGGCAAACACACAAAATGAATAAGGCGTTTTCATTTGGATCATTTTGCTCATGTGAAAGACACATTCCACCCTAGATGTTTTTGTTGTTGATGTTTTAGAAAAAATAGAAAGGCATGTTTTTTTTTTCTTCACACAAACCTGTAGTAAATCAGGGCCTGTATTCATTATACAGTACTTGGAAAACTTCACCCACACATTGCAGGGTTTTTAATTTGTTCTTTGAGAACCAGTTTGATTATCTGTACATTTGTTTGAAGAACAAAAACCCAATACCCAATCCTCACCAAATTGTGCTAGCTCCATTTCTTACGTCATTCTTATTTCATTCGTTCTGCATCCAAGTTGTCAGACGTATCCAGATTTAGCTTTAACGCAAAAATGAAGCAGAAGTTGCTGTTTCAGCTGTAATGTATATAAGTCTTGTGCTGTTGAAAATATTTTCCTGCTGTTTATTGCTTAGATGTCGTAGGTGGATAGGCAAGCACTTTATGAATAGACCCAGTCTGTGAAACATCATCCAGACACTTTAAGATCATGAATTTCATGAAGATAATAATTTGACTTCAATGTATGCAATGGAGAGTTGAAGCCAAGGATTGAGAATAAGAGCGATCCTGGAACTAAAAAACAAACAAACAAACAAAAAAAAAAACCAGGGTCATGAAGTTTGACCATTAAATGGTTACCAGCGGGAATATAATGTAAATTCAGATATTTATTTAAATGAAAACAGTCATTCTTGTGTAGTCGAACACACGTGTAATGTTTGTTCTTCTAAGGGTTTTTATGTTGTCTACTCGTTTTTTATGTTGTACTGTTACTTTCATTAAATATTCAAAATGAGAAGAACTGTATCCTTGTTTATTAACATCATGTCTGGGGTTTTTTTTTTTTTTTTCATTATAAAACTGCATTGTCTTTTAACGAAACAAATTTTGTTGAATTTATTTTTATCTAAATGAGATAATACAGTGTTATTGTCAGGGTCTGGGATGGACATAGACAGAACACATGTGCGGTTCAATCTTTTATTAAAACCAGCAGGCAGGCAGAGGTCCCAAATCATCAGACAATACTCAGAGTCAGATTCATCCTGGGTACGGGCAGAATATTTCCAATGTGCAGACAGGATATCAAAGGCAACGACAAAATCACAAAGCATACATTACTGTCATTTGGCAGACGCCCTTAATCCAGAGCGACTTACATTTTTGAATCTCATTTATACAACTGAACGGTTGAGATTAAGGGCCTTGCTCAAGGGCCCAACAGTGGTAGCTTGGTAGTGCTTGGATTTGAACTCCCAACCTCCAGTCCAGTCCAGTCCAGTGTCTTAACACCCGGAATAAACAAAGAACCATCAAAACCGGGAAAGCAAACACAAGCTATACAAACCTTGGCATATAGGGAACGTACTGCGTGGCAAACTATTTCTTCGTAAAGAACACAAGGCAAACATGATCTTTAAAACAGTTCTTGGGTGTGCTCCTTATTGGATGCACCTGCACCCTATCAGAACTCTGGAGAGCCCGAGCGCGGGAAGTCGGCCATGCTGTCGAGGTCCGTGGACTCCTGGGAAATGGAGGACTCCACGTCAATGTCAGTGCCATTGTCCATGCCATGGTCTGAACCCACCTCACTGTTGTCAGATACTTCCAAATCCTCCGTAGGCTGGTGTTCACTGGTGTCAGGAGGTGGATATTCTGGGAATGGTGAAAAGGTTGTGTTTACGAGTGTGGGTGTGCGTGTAAGGGGGTTGCAGGTGCAGACATGACAGTTATAGTCTAGTCCTGTGCTAAAAATGACAATCTCCATGCCAGTATTATATAGATTATTAGTTAACTCTTTGCTGCTTTATTGGACATTTATTTAACCGCTTATTCATGATCCAAACATACTGCCTGTGTTGGAAACATTTTCAGATAGCAACAATAGATAGCTGCCTTCCCTTGGTATCTTTACACCATGCTGTGGCACAAAGAAAGAAAGATTGGGTTTATCTGGGTAAATTGCACAATGCATAAAATCATGCAGATACAGGTCAAGAGCTTCAGGTGACGTTCACATCAAACTTCCGAATGGGCGAAAAATGTGTTCTCAGTCACTTTGACCGTGACATGTTTGTTGACGCCAGAGGGGCTGGTTTGAGAATTTTAGAAGGTGCTGCTCTCCTGGGATTTTCACACACAACAGTCTCCAGAGTTTACACAGAATGGTGGAAAAAGACAAAAACAAACCATCCAGCGAGTGGCTGTTCTCCAGGCAGAAATGCCTTGTTAACGAGAGCTCAGAGGACGACGGCCAGACTGGTTCAAGCTGACAGGAAGGCTAGGGTAACTCAAATAATCACTCGTTATATCCGTGATGAGCAGAAAAGTATCTCCGAATACACAACACCCGAAAAAGGAAGCCATCCTCTTCAGAATGACAAGAAATCATGAAATTATGTATAAATCATTACATTACTGTATATTATAAAGTCAAACAGGAAGTGTGATTTTAAATTATGTTCAGTATGTGCATATTATGAATCCTGGGATGAACACAGACTTAATGATTCCAGCAGCAGTCCTTAAGTACATGTCGATTATATCCATGGACGATTATCCACCGAAGCAAGGGTGTGATGCGAGAGTAAATAGTTTCTGTGATGAAAAACAGAAGCAGGAGCATCCACTACAGCAGCACGTTTGTCACAAGTACAGATAACTCCAAGCAGACGTAAGGCATCAGATTGAATCCGGCAGGTCCTGAGGGTGAGAGGAGCCACAGCAGTAGAAGTCTGTCAGGATCAGGCTGATGTCTGTGACTAAATGAGCAACATGGATGTTCCTTGTTTTACATCATCTACTGTATATATACTGTATATATATAACTGTAATTCACCATTAGGCATTTTAGTGAAAGTTTCTTAAAAGTTTAATCTGCCGTGTGGTAAAGACAGTTTACTTCTTGTAATTGAGATTTTCATTTTCACCCCTGAGGTCCTCTGGCTTCTTTCCGAAACCGCACCATCTGCATTTGGGAGCGCAGAAAGTCACACATCATAGCTCTGCTGAATAAATACAGCACACAGTGTGCTTGTGTGCCCATTTAAATTCATCTGCTGCCAGCAAAGTAGCAAACTATTATACAAACTGAAGCAGGAACAATCCCGGGTTAAACAGTTAAAGCTCGTGTAACCAACCTTGGAAAAAAAAACTAGCACTACTGTTAGTCCCATTTATCAAACCAGCAATCAACTGATCTCAGAAGTACAGTATACTGCAAGAATTATTAGCTATTATTTTTTTATGTGGATAATCCCTAAAGGGGGCGGCACGGTGGCGTGGTGGTTAGCACTGTCGCCTCACAGCAAGAAGGTCCTGGGTTCATTCCCAAGGTCGACCTGGGCGCCTCTCTGTGTGGAGTTTGTACGTTCTCCCTGTGCCTGCGTGGGTTTCCTTCAGGTGCTCCGGTTTCCTCCCACAGTCCAAAGCCATGCACATTAGGTGGATTTGCTACTCATTTGCCCATGGGTATGTGTGCGTGTGCCAATGGCAGATGGAGTAACATGTCGGTTAGAGTATTCCATGGTCACATTAGATGATGCAATGCCAACATGGCATGTGAGACAGCAGACCTTGGGTGATGTGGGACTACTGCTAGGACGACGCTGAAGAAGAAGAAGAAGAAGAAGAAGAAGAAGAAGAAGAAGAAGACGTGGATAATCCCTAAATGTAGCTACTTAATATTATGTTTTACCTCTTTTTTTCAGAGATCAAAATACTAATTTCTTCTTTTGTTTGTTGTTGGTGTTTTTGTTTGTTTTAATAATTCACCTGATGTCTTACATAAAGTTCCAGCACTTAAGCACTCCACACCAAGGACCGATTGACTACACACTTAAATGAGAGATTAGACATGTACCAGAATAGATTTTTTTTTTTTTACCATAGTAAAACTAGGGTATAACTGTGCTTCTGCATGTCAGCTGTATTATATTGGTACCTTGCTAGACAATGATATATATATTTTTTTTAATGGTAAAAGTATTTGATTTGCAATGTCCTAAATACTCGGCCATGAGTTGAGGCACACTGTAAACAAGTCCTGAGGCCACACGTCTGTTCACTTACCGAATGCTCTACAGTAATGAGACAGAGAAATCTCAAATGTAGATAACTTTTTCCTTTAAAAGGTGGCATGCAACTTTTGCTGAGATTTTTTTTGCTATTTTCCAGATACAAAAGCTTTTTTTCAGTAGTCATAGATTTTTTTCATGGGCATAGACTCTGGCGTCTGCACCGCTAGCGAACCTGGACATCAGACTGCTAAGATGGTGTGATGTCAGTTTTGGACTCCCCCTATTCACTGTCAGTGCCAGAAGCAGCCTGGAGAAAGTCATGCTATTCACAAAACAAGCAAAACAATTAAAAACTAGTCCGGCACTTGGAGAGCGCAAATCTCTGCCAAGGACAATAGTCGACTCTTCTACTACGATGGGCAAATCTGCAAGCGTAACCACTTTATATATGTGGGTATATTTCCAGTGGTGTCATTGTATTTCTACACTGGCTATGTGTTTGTCACTATTGAACATTATCGCCATCTGCTGAATTTTAATATATGGCATTGTTGAGTGCAGACTTCCACCATGGACAAATGCTGCATCTTGCACCATTAGCGAAAATAAAAATGAATTTGTGGGTCTGCCCTGTGATTTGAATCTGCTCCAAAATCTTATGGATTTTTCTTTGGCCCATGCTACACCCCGCCACCAAGTTTTATAGAAATCGGTTGGGTAGGATTTGTCCAATCCTTACAGACAGATAAACAAAGTAAAAGACAAACAAGCCAGTCTGAAAGCATAAGCTTCTCGGCGTAGGTTAAAATAAAAACAATTTTCCTCCTTTCTGTTAACTTTACTACTTCATAATAGGACACTGTCGGATCAGTTTAGGATGTTAACCTATAATGCCGTGTGTATCATATTTGATACATGCATTTCTGAGACCTTGTTATTGCCCAAATTGGGTGTAATTCCCAAAGTATCAAATAAAATACCGAAGAAAATACATAAATAAAAAATAATTTATTAATAAATAAAATATAATTTAATTTAAAAAAAAAGAAGAATTTTCTGTCATTTTATTTCTTGGTTCAGGCATTAAAGGGTTAATTCAAGTCCTAGAACAAATACACTGGCAATGGTTCTGCAGATCAGAAATAAATATGATAAATCTGACCCACATTTGGACTGTTTGTGTAAAATAATCAATAAACTCTTTTGTGGATTGGGCCAGAAACTTCTGAATGATTCAGGTCATATCCAGGCCAAATTATTTTACCTCTTGTGTTCCTTTAGCGGTAGAACAGCCACTGGGTGAAACACAGGAGTGTACACAATAACACTACTCAGCACCTGACACAAAAGAGCACGGTGGCTGAGTGGTTAGCACTGTCGCCTCACAGCGAGAAGGTCCTGGGTTCAAGCCCCGGGTTCGGCACGGATGCCTTTCTGTGTGGAGTTTGCATGTTCTCCCTGTGTTCGCGTGGGTTTCCTCTGGATACTCCGGTTTCCTCCCACAGTCCAAAGACATGCACAGAGGGGATTAGGCTGATTGGTTACTCTACATTGCCCCTAGGTGTGAATGTGAGTGTGAGTGGGTGTCTGTCTCTGTGTGTTGCCCTGCGGTAGATTGGTGACCTGCCTCTCACCCGATGTCAGCTGGGATTGGTGCTAGCTTCCCCCTGCGACCCTGAAGAGGATTAAGCGGCAGAAGACAAAGACGTCAGTGACTTGTTTGACTTGGATCCTTTTGATTTATATGCAACAACTTCCGCTGTAATCATAAAGACTGTCCTGTGCATTTGTAAGATGTGCATTTTTTCAACACAGTCCCATTTATCTCGAATACACTAATGATTTATAATCTCACTATCCGGCGTCACCCATGTTCCTTTTTTTTTTTTTTTTTTGCTTCCTCTCAAGGTTTCCACTTGTTCGGTGTCTCGGGGAGTTTTCCTTTCCACTGTCTTATCTGATCTAATGAGGGATCCGAATCTGCATAGGGAAATCTGTTCAGCTGCTTTGAACATGCCCACTGTTAAAATGTTAGACAAATACATTTAGTCTGAAGCATAGCAGCCTGCAACACACACCAACTATGACTTCATCCGCTGGTGTAAAGCACCTGATTCAGAGACACACCATTATTCTGTATTAGGTGGTGATTACAGCCCTGTTGAAACAAAGCTGCAAATATCTTGAAGGGAAAACTAATCTATCTTAAATAATTAACGATAGGCGTCACAGCTGCCTTTAATCATTTTAAGAGATGAAGCAGCAGAGGGCGCCTTCGCACTGGGGGAGCTGAGTGCTTCCTAATGAACCCATTAGACATACTGTATGATCGTTCCTTTGCCTATGATGTACATCTAGAGCGTTTCATTTATTTCCTCTGTTTTCGCATTGTAATAATACTTGAGCGTTTCCTTTCTGACAGCTGCAGCAGGAGGTTTTTGAGGTACTCCATTGCCTGTTACAGACATGTAGTATAAGAGAACTGGAAATGCAAATGGTTTTATCCATGGGATACTTGGGGTTAACACGGTTCATATGAAAATAACCCTAGTTCCGTAAGTGACTTCTGACATTATAGCAAACATTATCCAGTGATTCTCACCTCTCATGGCAGTTAGTACAATCAAGCTCTAAACATAACTGTGATTCTATGATCCCTGGAGTGCTACGAATCACCTGGATCCCATCTCGACTGTGTGCACAGGCATGCTGAGTCCTTTCAGTGACGTAAGACGCAGCATTTGCAATAAATGCCTCTGTCATACTGCCATCTGGTCCCTGGAACTTTCTCAGCAAGTCCTCACCAGGTGGGTGTTGGTTCTGAGTGAAAACAAATCCTGGAGCTCATCCAGGGTTCACAGAACTAGTTCTCTAGACTTCCTGGAGTGGCCTTCAAGTAATGTTCATGAGAAGGAGGTGCTCCTGGGTAGAAGCTTGGCATCCAGCATCCAGTGGGCTAAGCTCTGCTTAGATAAGGCAGACCCCTTGTGTGTGTTTGTTTTTCTCTGTGACAAATGAACAGTTTGTTCAGTCAGTTGGTTGCCATCCGGTCTAAAATAGGACTGTACCAGATATAAGGAACACTGCAGACTCTTCGTGGAGTACTGCAAAGTTAATATATTTTATTTTGTATACATAATTTGTTCATATGACCTTGTGTTGAATCCACAAGGTCAATCCAGAGTCCTTCAGTACGTATCACCACTAGGGCATGCAGTTCTCCCACTTTAACTTGAAGTGATTGCTAGAAAAGGAAATTTTCGGACATACCCAATTTGACTTGAATAAGCTTGTAAGGAGGGGCATAAGAATGAAATTCTGAGCTCTTGTCTGTAAAAGCACGAGTCTGACGGCAGTACCGGCTGTAAGGCAAATCACAGGTTTATATTAATATTCTAATACTTACAATCAGCCATTTCACATAATGTATTAATAGTAACAACAAGAACAACAACAACAAGAAGAATAATTATTATTATTATCAGCATTATATATATATATATATACTTTTT
>JAQLOM010000003.1:14514858-14532668 GCA_030068315.1 Chrysichthys thysi
TCACTCGTACGAGACGACTCGTTCTTCCCGAGTCACATTAAAGATTCGTTCAAAATGAACGAATCGTTCAAGAACGAGCCATCACTACAGTGCATTCCTTCTTTTCAACAGAGTTTTTATTTGGCCACTCCTAAAGTTTCTGCTATATTTCCAAGAATGGCCATGAACCTGCTTATCCGTCAACTGTACATTTACTTTTGAGCCTCTGAAAATGGAGGGACTACATATAAAATGGCTGTAGATCCTACAAAAATTCAGACATTTTTGTCCATTATATGCCATAAATTAAAGCAGCAATCCTTAAATGAAATGCCTTAAATGGAAGCTGACATCGTTATTCACGATTTCATTGCTTCATTTAAAATCCACCGTGGAGGTGTACAGAGGTAAAACTCGGAAAATCTAGGTGTCACTGTCCAAATAGTTATGGGCCTGACTAGAATCGACTTCAGCGTGGTAAAAGTAACTCCATTTCACGATGAGTCACATTACCCCAATCGACCGTTGATGAGTTTCCTTTTAACAGCATGCTCTGTCTTGTTTTATTCCTTACATATTAAACAAAGAGAGTTAAAAAAAAAAAAAGTCTTGACCAATCCATGCTCATGATCATTCTTCGGTGCTGGAGATGTTTATCCAGGCCGGCTCATTCCTGCATTACCGTGGTAGCTTTTATTTATTTATTTATTTATTTATTTTACTTCTGTGGAATTACAAAAGCAAATGAAATCTTGGCAGACCTGAGTGAAAAGAGACAAAAGCTGTAACTAACACTGATACAATAGGCTGCATTAAAATGCAGGAGTACTCACACACACACACACTATACCCTAAATTGGTAGTATACACATTACCTGATTGATGGTTTACTCAACACAGGAAATGTAATAATGTATTGCTGAAACTGCTTGGATTATTTCCTGTGCTTCTAGCAGCTTTGTTTTCACTTTGACCTACTTCACAGCAACACATTTGGTAGTGAGGTGTTAGACCATCGAGAAAGGAGTTATTGGCAGGAGAAATCACGTCACCCTCCAGACATGGAACGATATTGCAGGTGGTGCACACCATGGGGGTCTTTCAAATCGCTACAGTCCACTTGGTGCCATGGACTGTGGGAGAAATTGAAGGGCTTGATGCAATATGGTGCGTTTTTCCCCTGGCCTAACAGTTTGACCTCTTTGTATGAGTCAAGTATCAAGAGAGCTTGAAAATAATTAAGGATCAAAGTGAGTTGCAAATATTGACGTCTTCATAATGGCTCACCTATTAGAGACACAGCGAATCACGTTTCCGACCTAAAGGCCTGAATTTCATCCTGCTGTACAATTGAATTCATTCTGAAATAACCTGAAGTCAGTTTCACTGATTCCACAAAGGCCAAGTCCTCAAGTTAGTCAAGTTTGCTGACTTGAGTTTGCTCATTCAGAACCTTAAAAATTATTTGCTTTTGTTAATGCTAGAAATATACCATTTACATGTCTCGGAATGTACAGTCGATCCTCCCGTCTACGGACACCGCATTCACGGTTTCGTATGCAACGGACAAATCCTGGACGAAAGGAGTCCTGTAGTTCAGCACTTGTCCACTAGGTGGCGGTGGCGTGCGTGCTACTAGTTGTTTCCAAGCGTCGGTTGAGCTGTGGTCCTTGTGAAGCTATAATGTTTTTTCAGCGATTATTTGGTGTTTTTCACTGTTTTTCTGCCCAGTGCCATCATTATGCCACCCAAAGATAAGTCTAGTTGTAAAAGAAAGCGTGTCAATCTTAGTATTGGCCAGAAATTAGAGCTCATTAAGAAGTCTGGTGTTTCTGACTGGGAGTATGGTGTGAACACACATAAGGGAAATGACATTTACAATTGAATTTCCATATTTATTTACATTAGTATTTAATGTCCTTACCTATTTATGTTGGTTGTTATGCTGATTGTCATGTGTACAGTACTTGGGGAGCACTTTTATGGACCTTAGTGGTGTTTTTCCTTGGACCCCCCCCCCCACACACACACACACACACCTCCTTCACATCATCAGACTTTTCACGTCAACGGACAACCTCTCTCCTGAAATTGGTCCGTTTATGAAAGGATCAACTGTATGCGAGATGTTTTACATCCCAATATCGTTTCAAAGCATGAAAATGAAAAGCTGCTCAAAACCTGCGAGGATCCAAGGCTTCAATTGCACCGTCTAACTCTAAGTGCGAAAGGCCCTGACGGGAAATAAGCGTAATAAAACACAACAAGGCATGCTGTTATTGGAATAGAATCAACTACATGGCGGTGTGATGCTTTTCCTAAGGATTACTATGCTGTGCTGGTATGATCCAGAGTCTTTTATTCTTCTCAAACAACAGCAATTTGCCGTTTATTACAATATTTTAGGGTGGCGCAGGGGTGCAGTGGTGAGCACTGTCGGCTCACAGTCAGAAGATTCTGCCTTCGAACCTGCTGGCTGACGGGCCTTTCCGTGCGGTGTTTCCATGTTCTCGCTGTGCCGGTGTGGGTGTCCTCCCACAGTCCAAACACGCATATTAAGTCAACTAGCTATTCTAAATTGCTCCTAGGTGTGAATGTGAGTGTGAAAGTGTCTCTACGTTAGCCGTGTGAGAGATTAGCAACCTGTCCAGGGTGTACCCTGCTTCTCGCCCGGGGTCAGCTGGAACTGGCTCCAGCTTCCACATGGTCCGAAATGGATAAATGGCATAGGAAACGAATGGATTACAATTTTTTTGGGTTTATCAATCAAGACATCATTTTTCTTTAAAAATTTTTTCCACCAAAATCACCAAGCTTTTGAAAGATTTTTTTTAATCAAAGCATAAAAAAAATATGGGGTGCAATACATAATGAAGACAAAACCACGGCTTTGCAAATAAAAAGTATAAATATAATCAAAAATGAAGTCAAACCAAAAAACAAATGCAGTCAAGTCTCTTTTATGTGTAAACAGAACAAAATAATTCAAATTTCTAATCTAACACAAGATCTGTTTTTTCCAATATAATTATTTTTTGCTGGTGTCTCTGTGATCCTGGCATTGAACTGGTTCCATTTTGATTGACTTTTTATCCACTTATAGTTATATTTATCACCGTCTCTGCCTCGTCAGGCCGTACGGCAAATAGGGTGTCAAGCGGCCCCCACGGGGCTCGGTTGACATTTCAGTAGTGAAGTGCATTCTACAGGGTGAGGTCACTAGCCCCACGCCCAACCCTCGGGACTCAGGTTCATGCACACACACACACTCACATCTACACCTACAGGGTTTAAGGTAGTTAATCCACCTCATGAGCATGTCTTTGGCATGTCTTCCTCCGGTGGGAGGAAACCGGAGTACCCGGAGGAAACCCACGCTGACACGGGGACAGCATGCAAACTCCACACAGAAAGGAACCCGTGCCAAACCCGGGGCTCAAACCCAGGACCTTCTCGCCGTGAGGCAACGGTGCTAACCACTTAACCACCGTGCCTCCCCAGTTATATGTATACATTTACTTTTTTAACCATTTACAGTTACATTTAAGTTGCATAAGTTAGCCTGTGTTATCACTTACATTATAGCAGCAATAAACCATTCCCTCATTCCTTCGTCAGCCTCTCTTTTTTACTTTTTCCTGAACGCGATGAGGCGTTTCAAAAAATGTCAAAACAAAATTCACCTTTTCATGTTATCGAGAAAGCAGAGACTCTGGTCCTTTGTCCTGACGCGCTGACAGCCGAGACTCCTTCCGCAAACGTTTCATAATCATTTCCATACAGAAACCCTCGCCATATCAACTATTATATGCTTGCTTTGCTAAGTAACAGTTTATCATTAGCCTTAAATTACAGCGTCCGCCTCACAAGTCCATGCAAATGAGCTGTTACTATAGAAACAATACCGTGTTTAAAACGAGCACGTTATTCAAGACCTTGCCTTACAGCCGACACTACACTCAAAATGAAGTACAGAATGAAGATAGCAACGCCTTATGATCAAACAGAGAATTCAACGTCGCTGTGGTACAGCGGATTCAAAAAGTATTCACGCCCCTGTCAGATTGCTTAAAATAAATGGGGACACGCTTTACGTTAAACCTAAAAGAATGGAGGTTACAAAATCAAATAAAGAGACATATACTTTCCCTCAGTATGCCGGCTCTGATCGGACTACAGTGCCCGTGTATGCAAGTCCTTTATTGGACGGGGTAAGCTCCCTGAACCATGACTAATACGAGTGTCCGAGTTCTCCCGCTCGCTTTTTTTCCCCTCGGGCCATTCTCCAGATAGGAGCCAGGAGCGTGGAGGTGCTCCATCTGCTGACCCTTCTCCTCATCCCTATTGAAGGTGCTCCACCTTCGCACATGGTCATCTCCTCCCTTCCACCTGGACACGAAGCACTCGTGCACTTCACGTTACCTCCTAAACAGCTTTTTTCAAATGGGTGGGTGGGTGGGGGGGGATTAAACAAATCACACACTCCCAGCGCTAAATAAATCTTTTTGAAATACTCAGAGAATTGCTTTATTCTTCCCTGTCTCTCAACGAGGCTCACTGTGGCTTGCAGTCACACGCGACGCATTAGCCATTTAATGCATGAAAAGATCGAATCATGAGGCAAGCTAGGCAGTTAATGATTTCACAATGATTTCAAAATCAAATATTAAACAGGATGCTGCTGGAAGTACGACGTGACCACTGTTCGGCGTTCTATTTTTGCATATTTTAACAAAGGCATGCGTTACAACAATGAAAGTGGGAACATTTGGCTGAGTGACGTGAACGGCAAAGTTCAAAGGGATGCTGAATTACAGCGAGTTGCATCATTTCAAGCGCTGGGGAATCAGTTGCTGAGGAAAATGAGTTTTCAGATTTGAATAAAGCTCAGCAGTGGGGAAAGAGCTAGAAAGTACATCTTGATCACGACCTTTTTAATATATTCTGACACAAGCGAGATGACAAGGCTGCGTTCTTCTATCTGATCTGGAAGAGAGAAAAAATAAACAAAAGGGGGGGGTAAAAGAAAAGAGATGACGATAGATAAATACGTTTTTCATAAACCTCTTCATCTGAGTTCATATTCTGTTTTTTTTTTTTTTTTTTTTACACTTACTCCGTTCGGTTAAAGGGGTAAAGCTACGGTGTCTTTCACTACAACTCAAGATAATACTGGATATCATATACTACTTAAATTATACATAACCCATGCTTGTAAATTCCTGTCTGAGAAGTCAACATAGCAGAAGTCTTGCTAGGCTTCCATGGCCTGACCATGACGGTCTAATTGGAGCATGACTTCAAACCGAAAGCCGCACACGCGCACGCCCTCTGATCACCACACGACCTCCACGCTGGGCTAAACACAGGGTGTTTCCCTTCAGCGGGAACATAATAACACCCTTCTATTTCGGTATAAGCAGATGGGAGCTCGTTGTACGTTACGCCCCAGTTTTCGATCCTTTAGTTGCGAGCCAACTGTCAGATACGATTTTTGCATTTCATCTCGGCTCAGGTGTCTTCGCAAGGTCTTTTAAAACGAGCCATGTAGGAAGCCGCTAATAAGCATGCGGAAGAAGGGGAAGCGCGGCGCATGGCAAGTCATCGAAGTGCCAGACGATAATTTACATGAGCTCGAAAAATCATTTGCTGACCTGATCCTGTCAAAATTCAGGGAAATTCAAATAAGTATGAAATCCTGAAAGCAGAAAAGCTGTGACCACTAAGCCAGTCCCTTGCTTTTACACTGTTTTTGATTTCAGCAGCCTCCTGAAGATTGCTTCTTGTGACGCGATGGAATCTTGGCGGAATTTCGGAACGGACTGCGCGATACCGTGTTCGCATTAAACGATAAACATCTTCTAACAATAGACCTGCGGTTTAAGAAAATGACTGCGTTCGGCGTACATTATCGATCAGCGCCATCCGAGCAGAAGATTATGCGCAAATTGATACACAGTGAACCCTTGGCTCGCAAATGCTTTGGATGGTGGACAAATCGACGCTCGAAATGAATTCCTGAACAGATTTTGACCAACAAACAAAGCCTCGCCTGACGTACGCATTCAGCCAACCCACGCTCCGCGGCACAAACATTCACTTCCGGTCAAGAACCCGTCGTGTGAACGTGTTCAGTGCATTTTTTCATTGGGTTTCTCTGCATTTTTGCTCTATAAGCTTCATTATGGGTCTCAAGAAAGTGGAAATGGTAGTGAGAGTAAGAAGCCTAAGCGTTCATCCCGGTTGAAATAAATAAAGAAATAATCGCTAAACATGAGACCCGCCACCATATCCCTCCGCCACCGTCCACCTACGCCAGCGACTACATATCCACCACAAAGGTAACATGCATTAAAATCAAAGTTGATTTTTCTATAATTAAAGTTATTTTACTTTTTTCTATGTTTTATTGCCACACATAAACCCATAATACACTTTAAAGACTGTGTTTTTGAGGGCTGAAACACATTAATCGTATTTACACTGAAAAATTCATTCACCTCGCGAACAAATCGGGTCACGAACACGGTCTCGGAACGGATTAAGCGCGTGAGCCGAGGGTCCACTGTGTATGCCTAGAGAAAAAGTGCTTTAAGAAGCGAAGAGGAGGCATTTGTGTCCGTTCGTGACTGCGCATAAAAAGAAAACCCTGACAGTGAAATAATACTGAATTTTTTTGTTCGTTTGGTTGGTTTTTTTTGTATATTAGCATAAGTGGTAGGCATGTATAGGCCTGAAGGCTGGTAACATTAAATCACTGCAAACTTAAGATCAGCTTAACCGGGAGACAGAGTGATCAATGTGATGTTCTCGATACCATTTACCAATGCTCTTTCGGCTACAGGAGCCTCAAACATTTAGATTTTGCTATTTATAAAAACGGTAGCTGTTCTGATGAGTTTTCGTCATCCGGTGTCTTCCTCATAATGGTGGCTTTGAGGCAAGTGTCGTAGCAGTGATCACATTCTGAGACTGCCGTCAGTGATTTCTGACATTACTGGAACTTTGTCACTGACTGTCTTTAGTCACACTGGTACTACCCTGGTATGAGTATGAGCATGTCACATTATCTCAAAGTGCACCCAAAGAATTCAAAGAGCAACCAAAGGCATGTGCGATTTATGCCTGTGACAGCATAATCAGGCTGACAGTCATCCAATCTTCCAGATTTTCCATTTGTATCTTTTCAGTTTTCCATTTTTTAAGGTCCACTGTGTAAGATTCAACTAAGTAAATGCCCCTCCCATTCCCCTCCCTATCCAAGAGTTTATCTGAACGTACAGTGGCCATCAGGTGCCCTTACAAAAGGTGCCAGTACCACAGCCCCTCACCCTGAGCCCTAACCCAAACCCATACTTCACACGTTCTTGCTTTTTCTGTGCTAAATATTATGCATGATCCTCCATTCTTCAAAATTTGGGCTCTCAAACTTGTTCGCTAGCACCAGCAGACACTGAGTCCTCCTCTCCTTTCTTCTTCCTTGTCTTCCTTTCTTCTTCTTTGATGTCTTCCTGGCGCTTCCTTGCGGATTCACGCAACCACTCGTAAAAACACTAAACACAGAAAGCGCTTTCTAGAGCAGTGTTTCCCAACCTTTTTTGAGCCACGGCACACTTTTTGCATCAGGAAAATATGAAGGCACACTGGGGGGGATATCGGCCTTTAATCTGTTAATTTGCAGGCGCCCCGGTGCCAGGACACAGCAGTAACGCCTCTTTGTTTCTTAGGCTCCGCCCCTTTCATCATGCGGTAATATAGTAATGTTATATGACCCCTGAAAGCTGAGACTCTCAGGAATATACAGACAGCCAGCTCACCATGAAAAAAAATCATGTTTTATGTGCTAAAACAATCAATTTCTGTCATTATGTTACACCTCCACAACCCAACTCAAAGCCTGTCTCCCTAACTTAAGCCTGTGTGTACATCCATAGCATCAAGTCACCCCGCCATGTTTGGGTTCAAATTTTCCATAAGAACCCAATAAATTGGAATATCCACCGTGTTTTATCGACATTGTGTTCTTTATCTGTACTATCCGACTCAAATGACACCGAATAGTTTTCGAAAAAAACAAATCTGAACTTCTTTCCGGTGGAAAACGGAATCTTTAGCATAGTTCTCCATTGTTTGGCGAGACGGGGGAATCCCCCTACCCATGTTTGGTATCGTTGTGAAGCGTAGTTCCTCTACTTCCTGATAATACACATGGAATTCCCGATGATGCTTTTATGAACCGATGGAACGCGAGTTTCCAAACCCCGTTAGATGTAAACGAAAGTGGCTAGTTGCTACGCGGCCATTTTTTTGTCCGATTTCAACAAGCCACGCCTCATTTTGAAGGTCTTTAGACGGACAATGTGGAAGCAACAATAACTCACTTTTGAAAATTTCCTGCCAGCACGGGTCACATATATTATGGAATATATACTCCATTTCTGCTAGTAGACGCCCTCGAAATCCTACACAGTGGGCCTTTAATTGAATTAAATGCAAAGTGATTTCGCTGAAGCTAGAGGTTTTGAAACCAAACACGACACGTCACTTCATCCGTGCAGTGTTGAATCAAATCTTATGCCTCTGAAACGTCATCTTTGCCAAAAAGAAAAAAGAAAAGAAAAGTCTGGTTAGCTTTTATTGCACCGAGTCCCAAAAAGTACCTACAAAATAAGGCTTATCAACCCACCAAACCGTCGAGCTTTAGCAGCATGGAAAAAACTTGAAGACTAGAGACTTTCACAGCTAAGACTGTTCACACTTAATTAATTCGCTTCAACTGCTCAGAGTCACCAGTGTGTCAAGACTCAAGACAAGCTTCTCGTCTAATTTATTCCAGGAAGATGGAGTGCTACATCTAAAAGTGACCTTACCGAGATCTGTCTTGAGAAATTGATTAGATTTGGGTCGGGAAAATTGCTAGCTCTCCTCAGCGTGTGTTCTGATTTTAATTTCTCACACTGTAGAGGAGAAGCTTTGGAAAGACCCTCAGAAACCGAGCTGGATGGCAGATGGAAAACTAACTAGCAACCCGGCGGATGTAAAACACTGATTAAACACATGTTTGTCAGGTTTCTTCGTGAAGATTGGGACTAACGCTAGGTTCGAATTGAAAGTGGAAAGGGCCGCGTCGTTCTGTTCTGTTTTTCCTTCACTGCCGCAAATAGAGGAAGCAGGAGACGAGAACAATCGATATTCTTTAATGTTCGAATACACGGAATTTCCATGCGCGACTCTTTAGCGCCGTTCCACATGCAAGAATGGAAAGGCGCCTCTAGTGAGAAGCTAATAAATGTCTTCATAAATGTGAATCAGATATCAGCAGGGCCCACAGGCGCACTAGTTAAGACGGAAAATAAGTACTATGCTTATATTGATGGAGACAACCGCATGCTGTTCATCTGTTTTAGGCGTTTGATTGAATTTATTTGACAGGCTGGGGAAAACATTCCTAAGCAAAACCTAATAAAGTTTAAAAGCTTATTTCCACGGCGTTCGTTTTAGAGGACAGAGACAGCAAATTTCCCAGGTAGCTAGTAATAATAATAAAACACTCTCCTAAAAAAGCGTTCCAAGCCAAAATTAATATCTGATATTGCACTGCACGTGTACCGACGATCTACAGCTGTCCAAAGTCATAAAAGAAGTCATGAAAGTGCGTTCTAAGCACCCTGAAACCCGAACAACAATGAGGAAATGGAGCAGGAACTGTAACATATATTAATATTTACAAAATGCCAATGTAAATTACCGATGCGACGAATCCTATAACAGATATCCTGAAGTGTTGGACACCTCTTACACCACAGCATACTGACAATAATTACATGTTTATGCTTTTGGCTTGTCTGCATGTCCGTGATTCTTGTTAGCTTGATATCTCAAGAACCATCGTTGTATGTTTGGGATTTCTACAAAATGATCAGGGAAAAGGGTCTGAAAAGAGTACTCCTGGTTGAAGAGGCCTCCTCGTCAACGGTGTCGAGTTCCGTTGTTTATTAATTAAAGAAGGACTGAGTCTGAACCTTGTGGCCGTCCGAGGCCTTTCGCTGCGGAGTTTGCATGTTCTCCTCATGTCTCTTCCTTCCAGGCATTTCGGTTTCCTCCCACAACGCAGAGACATGTATACAGTGAACCCCCGCAATGCCGTGGTTTACCTATCACGGGTTCGGTGCATCGCGGATTTTCAAATTTTGATTCGCGGAATTTTCTGGCTTTCACGGGACTTTCGCCGGAACATAAAATATAACTTAAAAAAAATGTTCATTCAAACATTCATGCATGATTGTATGGATGCCCGCAATTGGCTAGCATTGCTCTGACTGATCAGGGTGAAAGGGTGTGACACCCTTCCTTCCCTGAGAGTACAGTCAATTTTATCTGTCTATATTCAAGCAGTATCGTTTGTGTAAGAGTGCGGTTATAAGGAACAGATTCTGTGATTCTGGGCTGTGCTGATATTCTGTATAACTGCGTTTGCGAGTTCAAATTTGCTTTCATAAAACACTTTTATAAAAAAGAAATTTATATTGATTTATATTGACGTTTTGGACACGGTATGACCAAATGTTCTGTTTATTTTTGCTCCACTAGTGGAAATAGACCTACACCTACCGCCTGTCGGCTAGCCCTTTAGCTAACGCACAATGATTCCTGTCAAAGGTGTTTCCGGTAAAACTGGCATCCCTTGTTCATCTGACGAGCTTTCATATTTTACCCAAAAACTGTAGTCACTGTTTTGACCTCCGTAGCGAAGCGTCCCAGTGCGGTTTTATGAAATATAATCACTCATCGGAGGCCTCTTGACTAATCAAATTAGTGGACTGACACTAACTTTTGCATAATTATGTTGAATGTTGCGTAATTTAAGTTAAACAAGTTACTTAGTGGGATCACGTGTAACACTCGTCGACAGTCGTTCCCTCATCGCCCTGTTTTTCTCTCAAAAAATTCCGTCACGTCATGTTACAGATTAAAGACAATGGTTTGAGATTTACTGTACTCGGAAGATACTCTATTCCGCACGGTTTATGGACATATAGCCCTGATGAAGTTCGCTGTGTCTGAGGCCTTCACACAGAAATGGCGAATCCCTCCGTTCTCAAGTCAAAAAAATTTCCAGCTGTTACGAGGCGCTCAAATTGGAGACGCATCGAAAAGGACGCTAAATAAACGTCTCCCCATATCAATAATTACCCTTTATTTATTTATTTATTTATTTATTTATTTATTTATTTATTTTAAAAAACAGCTGGCGTCGGCCACGCATGTCTCTGTGCAAGTTGCTACTGGAGAAACGATAATGTGTTCGAAGGAACATGTCACAACCCAAACTATTGTCCAAGCTGCTGTTACTGAATATTCATCATCACCTTCTAACCAATCAGATTTAAGAGTTCAGCAGCTCTATGGTATCCATTTTCAAACCGTTTCATTTGAAAGGCTTCATCAACGGGAAATGTTTCTGACGTTCATTTTAGCCACAAAACATAACGGGGGGGAAAAAAATTCCTGTGCAATGAAACACTATTTCCGCTAATGAAAAACAAGCGTGGCGCTGTAGAAAAAAAGACATGTCTGCTGCGACTGGGAGCTCTGTTTATACTTGTCTATAGCCCTACTTATATGTCTCGCCCTATCTAAGCCTCAGCTCGTGCTCGTGACTCTGGCTCTTAGTCTGATCCTGTATTTCCAGTATCTCTTCTCAAGCCTCTGCTTTAATGTGTAACTCTGTAATAAGGAGGAATCCAGAAAGCAATAACTTCTTTTTAAGCATTATGACCGTCTGAATAACACTAGCACAGGAAAATTAATTTGCGTACGAGTGCAATAACAGGTCAGGATTGTCCTGGCGACACGAAACGAATATTGAATGATGCACAATTATACTGCTAACCGCAGTAGAGTATTGAAAAGGCTTCAATCGGACTTTCGATGCCTCGTGCAACTCTAGCCCATGGGGTACAGACATGGATGATGAAGACAAATCCATAATTAAAGCATTACACAAGGAACTGCTAGATACTATAAACCTGGAGTAATAACAGATACCACAGGGTCGAATTGCTGGGAACTGGGGTTGGGCATTGTGGGGCAAAAAAAAAAGCAAAGCAAGCCATACGAGGGCTCCCAAGTGGCATGACAGAAAAAGCTTTCGCCCTATCAGCCGGAGATCGTGACTTCAAATCCCGATGATGCCGCAGCCATCTGTGGCCGGTGCCTTCAAGACAGCAAAATCGAAGGGAGAGGCGGCATACTCTCTCTCCCCGATAAAGCACCAGGACACTGGCCTATCATGGGCGTCTGTGACGCATGCACGCTGAAGTGGGCGGATAGTGCTTTCCTCTGAGTGGGCGATGTCTCATGATGTTGCATGAGCAGCAATTTGAAAAGATGCCTCAGAGGAAGCATGTCATAGCCTTCACTCTGCTTGATGGGTTGGTGGCTGTTGTGTGACAGGGGAGAGCTGTATGAAGGGTGTGAACTGGCCATGACTAAATTGAGGAGAAAAATACAAATCTTTAAAAAAAATTAAAGCATGAAGGTATTTCTATGATGATATTTGTATGTATCATGATATAGAGGATTGGTAAAAAAAAAAAAAAAAAACCAAAAAAACCCAACCTATTAGCATATGTATATGCCTAGAATGTTTATTTATTTATATATTTATTTATTAAAGGGCAAAAATGTTCAATCAATTCAAAAGTTTGCCTCCAATCAGAGTCTGGCATCAAAAAAATATATATTCATGATCTCTCAGTGTATTATGAGTGCATTATGACACCGCTTATCACCATGTCGATATTACGTGAAGAATAAAAGCATGGTTAAAGTTTGCTACTCCCCTTAAACTACAGAGATTTGCCAGTGATTGCAGTGTTTAATTTATTAATGAACAATTCATTTTTCAGTTTTAAATGGTTTTTAAAAGCAGCGCTTAGCGATACGACCAACATCTCCTATCCTGATACAGTGGAACCTTTGGTTGCGAGCATAATCCGTTCCCGGAGACGTGCTCGTAATCCAAATCACTCGTATATCAAAGCGGGTTTCCCCATAAGAAATAATGGACACTCACAAATGTTTATATAAAAATGATGAATACAAAATATAAAGTAAATATACATAAAACAAAATAACCTGCACTTTAGCTTTGAAAAGAATCGTGGCTGGGGTGAGGGAAACGAGAGAGTGTCAGAAACAGGAATATCGAAGGCTACAACAAAAACACGGAAACTGGAGTATAAACGAGTCAAAACATGAGCAAGATAAACACTAGAACATGGCTTGGCGATAGCACGGGGAAATCCAAACTAATGCTTCGCAAACTTAGCGTTCATGAGTCAGTCTATTTACAGTCTACATAATTAATCCTAATGCAGAACACCTGTAGTAACCCACGTGACGTGCGAGCATGGCGTGAGTCCTCCAGCATTCACCGCTATTGGGAAAACGGGTGTGCTGCATGCGCGCTCCGTGCAGGCAGATCCATGACAGAGAGCAGGAGAGAGGAGGAGGATTATTGTGTGTTACTTTCACTACAACTCACGAAATCACTGCAGTCTGTCGCTCACTGGGATCTTTTTCTTTTCGTGCGACTTTAACAAGGAAACTATCCAACAATCGCTGCTTTTGCCTCCTTTTGAGGATTTGGCGGAAACGCGACATTGTATTGTCATTAAACATATGAGTGACACACACACTAACAGTATATACTAGCGCGGAAGCCACAATCCTGCACTGAGTGAGAGAGAGAAGTTGTGATCACGTGAGGCTCAGCAGACGACTACTACTCGTATCGCAAAACATCGCTTGGTAACCAAGTCAGAATGTATTACAAATGTTTTGCTCGTCTTGCGAAAAACTCGCAGACCAAGTTACTCACAATCCAAGGTTCCACTGTATAGGTCATTTAATTTTCTGCAAATTCAAAGAATAATTAAATAAATACATACATCTTTAAAAAATAAATAAGCATCTATTATTTTCAAACTCGCCCGTTAAATAATGAGCACACACCTCGTACAAGTGCCTATTTTGATAGGGTTGTTGATAATTATGGTGGTAAAATCGTTAGCATTAGCCGCTTAAAAAACCCGGCTTCTTCCCACAACAAAACATTTTGATCCAAAATAAAAATGCTAATAATGAGAGTGCTTATTTCACACACACATATTCTGGTCTTCAAGATATTTCATGAATTCAGCTTGGGGGAAAAACATTCAAGCTCTAATTAGCGGCTAACAACCAGGTCCGTACTAATGCAGCCTGAGCAGTAGCCAGTCATTCAGAACCACAGTGGCATCCGGTTCCCAAATAAACCGTCCAAATAACGAACAACACTGTCGCAAAGAGTTTGATTCCTGAATGCTAAACGTGAATGATAAATAAGGAAACCTTTACAAAGCAGTGTCACTGTTCCAAACCTCTGACACCCTTTCAGAAACGGTGAATCAGGTCACACATTATTTTTTTATCTCCTTGTTGTTGCTTTAATTTATTTGGAGGGTCCACCATACAAGTCCACATGTATGTGCTGTTAGTCCAGAAACAGTAACATATGTGACCTGCGCTGGCATAATGAGTCGGAATGAGGAAATTTTCAAAAGTGAGTTATTGTTACCTCCACATTGTCGTTCTAAAGACCTTCAAAATGATGTGTGGTTTGTTGAAATCGGACAAAAAATGACTGAGGTACATCCAACTGAAGTTGACCACGTCTAACGGGGTTTGGGAACTCGCTTTCCATCGGTGCATAAAAGCGTCATCGGGAATTCCATGTGTATTATCAGGAAGTAGAGGAACTACGCTTCACAACGATACCAAACATGGGTAGGGGGATTCCCCCGTCTCGCCATGAGAACGCATTTATCATGAAATATCACGACAAAGGACTAATTAATGACTCCATACGAATGAACATAATGAACAAAACCTTAAAATAAAAGTACTTTGGAATGTTTTTCTTGCTGTTTTATCATGGGGATCAACAAATGAAGGCTTTATGGACTCATTTTTGAGAAAAGCTCATTTCGACCAAAACCATGTTTTGCCTCTTAGCTCATAATTTAGCCTACGCTCATTCCGACTCATTATGCCAGCATGGGTCACATATTAGGACGAGTGCGTTCATCTAAAGCTATGGTTCGTGTGATCTACACCGATCAGCCATAACATTAAAACGCCCTCTTAACATAGTATAGGTCCTCCGTGCGCCATCAAAACAACTCTGACTTGTCAAGCCATGGTCTCCGCAAGACCTCTGAAGGTGTACTGTGGTATCTGGCACCCTGTCACGGTTCACCGCTTGTCCTTCCTCGGAGCACTTTTGAAAGGTACTAACCACTGCATACCAGGAACACCCCACAACACCTGCTGTTTTGGACATGCCCTGACCCAGTCGTCTAGCCATCACAATTCAGCTCTTGTCGACGTCGTTCAGATCCTTCCGCTTGATAGTTTTCCTGCTTCAAACACGTCAACTTCAGGAACTGACTGCTCACCTGCTTCCTAATATATCCTACCCCTCGACAGGTGCCAGTGTAACGAGCTAATCACCGTTAGTCCCTTCACCTGCCAATGGTTTTAACATTAAAGAGATTGAACGCCCAATTTCCGAGTGATCGGATTCGAGCTTTCGACTGCGTTCTGGTATGAATCGTTATATCGCCCGGCCTTGTGGAAATACACAAGACCAGAACGAGAACAAGAAGCAGAGGTTATCGTTTTTTTTTTTTTTTAACTCCCAGACTTACATTTCTCACTCTCATAACTACATACCCTTTCCTATTAGTTCCACTGCAATTGCTAAAGAGTCTGTTTTAAGATGAATCGCTGAATAATAAGCTGGGATTTTCGGAGATTACATATGAAAGCTGGAAATGAGGAACAGGGGGACCTAATTAAAAAAAAAAAAGCGTACCGCCAGGACCGGAATGAAGCAGCCATTTGACTGACATTGTGAAAAATGACTAAACACAGACATGTAGGAGCAGGTGATTGTTAAAATGGTGCTACAGCGAAAGAAAAAATCTCAGACGATTCACCCATCTATCCATCTATCATATATATATATACACATACAGTCATTCCTTGCTTATCGCGGGGGTTATGTTCCAGAGCCCCCCATGAAAGCTGAAATCTGCAAAGTAGCGACCTTATATTTATCTCATTATTTATATATATTTTAAGGCTTTATAAACCCTTCTCACTCTCTTATCAACCTTTCCCACACTCTTATAAAGACTTCCTTTGCTCTTAAACACTTTCTACACTCTTAAACTTGCGTCATTTTAACAACATATAAAGTTCTATAAGGGTACTCACCAGTGACATATACTACAACTTGAATGATCAAGATGATGAATTAGCTGTGCAGTACTGATGACGATGAAGGTGATGACGATGAGATGAACGGTCACTGAGCCAATCAGGGCCCAGGATACAGAACACAGCGCTCTGGTTGGTCGCCTCCCATCCATCAGCCAATAGTGTCCCGTGTACAATCTCACGTGGGCAAACTAGCTCAAGCGGTAGTGGCGTACACTGCGTTTTCATTGTGTATTCATCTGCTGATGAAATACATACTCGATTTAATATTTTTTTAATGTTTGAATTAACATTTTGATATTTTTTATATTGCATATAAAAACCGCGATGCGGTGAAGCCGCAATATGGGGAGGGACGACCGTACATAAAATACAGTACAGCGTCGATCATATTTACACAAGAGACGAAGAACACGTAGCGTTCTTTACAAAAACGCGGTGTGGGGATACTGAAAAAAAATATGGCTGGAGGAACGATCCTGGCCAATCGGAATGCCCTATTCATTTAACCTCGGTTGTGATTGGCTGCTGGCTACGACGCGTACGGTTGGGGAGAAGCAACCAGCATTCGCCAACATCCCACTCCTCTACCCGTAGCAGTACTCGCGATAAATGTGATGTTTCTGTGAATTCGACACCAAATTCACCTCGCTATTTAGGGATGGCGCTCGCGTAGTGCAGATTTTCGTCTTTCACAGGAAGTTCCAGAACGTAACCCTGACGAAAGATGGGGGTTTACTGTATTATGTTATGTTATGTAGGAAACAAGCTTAACGTGTCCTTCTCCGCCTCTTACATATGCACTGAGGTGGACTGCACAAAAAAGGGTGGAGAAATACAAAACGCGATGGTTCAACCAACTATAATTGTGGCTGCACTGTTGTCAGGGGCGGGGTTTTTCCAGTGACACTAATTTTTAGGACCAAATGTCTAACAACGTACGTTTTAAAACCCTGATGAAAGATCTGCTTTGGAAAACACCGCATACGCCCCGTGGCCAAAAGTATGCGGACACCTGACCATCACACCCATATGTGGTTCTTCCCTGAACTTTTCCCACAAAGTCTGAAGCACTGTATAGAGCATCTTTGTATAGAATATGCTGCAGCATTACAATTTCTCTTTCCTGGAACTGAGAGGCCTGAACTTTTTCTAGCCTGACAGTGTCCCTGTGGACAAAGTTTGGCGTCGGGGAACTCAAGGGTCCTGTACAAAGTCCTGACCTCAACCCCTACTGAATACCTCTGGGGTGAAATGGAACATTAATAGCTTGACGTCACTAATGCTCTTATATTTGAATGAACACAAATCCCCACAGGGGGCGGCATGGTGGCGGCATGGTGGCGGCACGGTGGCTGAGTGGTTAGCACTGTTGCCTCACAGCAAGAAGGTCCTGGGTTCAAGCCCCGGGTTCGGCACGGGTGCCTTTCTGTGTGGAGTTTGCATGTTCTTCCCGTGTTCGTGTGGGTTTCCTCCGGGTACTCCGGTTTCCTCCCACAGTC
>JAQLOM010000003.1:14697601-14709238 GCA_030068315.1 Chrysichthys thysi
CAACTATTTTGAGACCTGTAGCAAGCATCAAATTTGAAATGAGCTCATTTTGTGCATAAAATTGTAAAAATTTCTCAATTTAAATATTTGTTATCTGTGTTCTGTTGTGAATAAAATATGGGCTCATGTAATTTGAAAGTCTTTTAGTTTTCATTTTATTCAAATTTAAAGAATGTCCCAACTTTTTTGGAATTCGGGTTGTACAGGGAACACAATATACATTAAAAAAAAAACACATTTCATTAAGATAGGATTCATAAAACCAAACTCAATTACACCAGCATACATTTAAAAAAAATCCATAAATCAAATAACACAACACACCTCTAATGAAATGGCAGTAAAATCACAAATTTTCAAAGAAAATGAAAAGACGTCAGGAACAATTACAGTGAAATAAATACAGAAAGATATAGTTTTTCACATTTTTCACATATTATTTAGCCTGAATAATCATATGATAATGGTTTGGGTTTTTTTTTTTTTTTTTTTTTTTTTTTTTTTTTTTTTTTTTTTTTTTTAGAAAACAGAAAGCATCTGGCTAGGTTTTGGTTGCAGATGGGCAGACATGCCATTAGGACCTTCAGGAATTTCCTGCTGGGTCTCTCTATTTTTCTCTTCGTGGGCCTTTTGTTTGGTTTTGTTATATTTTGTTTTGTGTTTTTCGCATTTCCTTTTCTCTCACAGACACATTTTGATATGTCTCACACACATACAAACACCATGTAGTAGGCCACCACTAGGCCCATGACTCCCTGCAGTCCATCCATGCATTATCTATACGGCTTATCCTGGACCAGTTGACAATCCATCCCAGGGCTGGCACAGAGACAAGCAACCATTCGCACTCACATTTACACCTATGGGCAGATTGGAACAGCCAATTGACCTAATCTGCAGATCTTGGGACTGTGGGAGGAAACTGGAGCACCCTGAGGGAACCCGCACAGACACAGGAAGAAAATGCAAACTTCACACTGGAAGGCTCCGGTCAGCCAGCAGGTCCAAACCCACAAACGTCTCACTATGAGGTGACAGTGCTAACCACTGCACCACTGTGAGGCCGCTACAATGGCTTATCAACAAAAATAAAATCAATAAAAAAAAACCCAACATTTAATATTAACTTGCTAAATGCATTGTTTTCTACCTGTTTACTTCAGTGGCTTCAGCCTCCGGCACACATATACACAGACAGCACATGGATGCTGCATATTAGTATCCCAAACACAAACGTCTAGGTTTTTAAAATGGCAGCCCCAGTGGTACCTGATGCAATCTGACTCAGCCCTGCATTACAACCATTTAGCTGCAGAAAATTACCTATCAGTCAAGTCAACGCATTATTAAAGAACTTATTAGGTATATCATATCGCAGTCTTTAAAATAATTAAAGCACTGTTTGTGCTTAGGAACTCCCATTTGGGGGGAAAAAATGACAAAAAGGCTTGACAATGTTAAATTGTCGCACGGCGTCAGAGCACAGAAAAAAGGCACAAGTTGGGTACAGAGTCTGACATCGAGACAGCTGAGGGAAAAAGAGAAGAGAGCAGAGGAGATGTGAGACATTGACAGGCTGTGAAGAGAAAACAGAGCGTGCATTCAATTTCAACTATTTTACGCCCCTGTCTAAAGAGCTTAGCATGTTTTTGGTTTTATTTCCCATTGCCACCCCGAACAGAAAAAAAAAAAAAAAAGATTTCCATTCTAACACAAATCTTTGTTGTTTACGAATATATTTTCCAGATGTGGTGTTATATGTTGGACCTAGTGAAGCTCTATGCTGTAATATTATCAGATGCAATATCATTTCTGTTATTTCAGACAAATGTTTTGGACATTATGAAGCAAATTTGCACCTTGGCTAATTGACAGTTCAGCTTGAGGAATTTGTAATCACGTAATTATGTTCCATATAAAGTTAATTAACTAACATTTGAGTTTAGTTGATGCTATTTAGCATCAGTGCTGTGACCAGCATTAAAATTATCATGAGGTTTTATTTTTTTCCTTTCTTTTTTTTTTAAAGTCGTGCCAGTTTTGGAGGTTTTTTTTCCTTAGGACAAAATGAATTCTCTCCCTTTTGACAATACTCTGCTGCTTTGCAACACAAAAGATGGAAACGTCTCCATCTGTTGTGACTCATATTATACAGAAATAGTATAGTAATTGCCCCATCACTGGTTGTCTGCTTCAACATGGTTAAAGTAGTTACCTTTATACCACGGCGCTGTTTGTTTCTTGTTTCTGATTGGTCAGGAGGTGTTGAATAATTTCCTGCAACAGCTGCTCTGAAAGCGCTGCCCACTTTTAATAATAATTCACAACTTTATATTAGTGTACAATTTTCAATAAGTTCACCTTTTATTCATCTTCTGACGCTTAATCCTGGTCAGGGACGTGGGGGGGCTGGAGCCAATCCTAGCTGACCTCAGGCGTGAGGCGGGGTACACCCTGGGCAGGTCGCCAGTCCACCGCAGGGCGACACACGGAGACAGACAACCGTTCACTCACACATTCACACCTACGGGTAATTTAGAGTAGCCAGTTAGCCTAATCTCCTCTGTGCATGTCTTTGGACTGTGGGAGGAAACCGGAGTACCCAGAGGAAACCGACGCGAACACGGGGAGAACATGCAAACTCCACACAGAAAGGTGTCCAGGTCGACCCCAGGGACCTTCTTGCTGTGAGGCGACAGTGCCGCCCATTTTCAATAAGTTATTGTTTCTATTATAACAGTTCAGTCACAAGGACTTGAATTGCAGATGTTTTACATAATCTTAGTCTGTGAATAAACAGATTAAAATATATGATTATTTAACAAAGTTGCTGTCGTTCAACTGTTTTTGACATTTTCTGTGAGGAGAGGTTTAACATTTATGGAAACAGTCTCCAATGTGATGGTAGTAACAGTCGATGGTAAAGCTGGAACTTTTATCGTAGGAAATTATGGAACTTGTATTAGAAGTAACAATAAATGGGTGGATTTTTGGGAAATGTAAGAGGGCATTTCTGCGACATAAGAAGAAGAAAGCCCTTTGGGGGTGCTGTTGTTGGAAAATAATCATCATGAGGGTAGGACAGTAACTGTGCGTTACGTTGGGCTGCTTCACCTCAACTTGTCGTTAATTATTTTCCAGTAACAACATGTTGCCATATCTTAATTTTGTACTCCATGGGACATAAAATGAAGGTTGTACAAATAAGGAACGTACCTGCTCATTACTCATGCTCTGCAACATCACTTTCCAACAGTTATCCTCTTATAGTTATCCTACAGCTGCTTACTGCCTATAAGGGCGTGGCTAGTCTTGGGTATAGTATATTTATTTTAAAAGCTGTTCAAATCAGTGTTGCAATTAAACATAAATACAATATTATATTGCGTAGGCTGACGGTTAGGTCATTGGGGTCATTTTTTATTTTTTCATTTTTTTTTTCAGTTTTCTAATATGAAAGTGTTTTTTGTATGTGTGACCTTCAAAAGCTACGACCGTATCGGCCAATCAGTGCTGAAATTTATTCATGAGCCATGGTGTCACCCATAGCAGAAGGGTAGAGCCCGTTCTTCCTTTCACTAATTCGTAGGTAAAGGTTCCTCGCAGATGTTGCATTAATGAAGTTTCAAAGAAAATGCTCAGCCGGGAACTTTTTTTTTTCCCGTCAATTAGGAAAGCTCTTAGCATCAAGGCAGTCCTTGGGCCAACACCATTGTTTAAAACACCATTAAAAAACACCATTGTTTCTTGCGCATGTGTGACTAAGGGTTAGAAGGTTTGATCACCTGAAATTCCAGCGAATTAATACACATGCACAGAGTAGACCTTCTTCGAAGAGGTAGGAATATGTTGCAAGAAAGATCTAAAAGAAGAGTTGCAGGCAACAACAACAAAAAGACATGCATCAGCAAAATGAAAAGGGACAAAAAAATGTAAATGGAATGAATCATTTCTTGAGGCAGATTATTTATTTATTTGTTTTTTGTTTGTTGCTAATTCTTATTACTCATATTGTGTTGATGAATTTGGAAAAGAAGATCTAAGGCTCATCAGAAGAAACTCACCACTGTAAATGACCCCATGTCCATGTCCTCACAGGAAGGACGACTCCAAAGAGCCCATTGTAGAAATGAGGACTGAGGACGGGCTCACCGCCAATCATGATGTAGGGGGACATGCTGAGCCAAATGAGACCACGCCCCTAACTGAACCAGAGTAAGTGCGTTATTTGTGATGTGATGCACTGCTGACTATGGATACATTCATATTGAACAGATAATATGTCTTAAATATGACCAAATATAAATACAAAACATACTAACAACAGGCAGAGTATTTGTTTTTAGGTTGTTCTTTGTCCTATAGCAGGGGTTCTTAAAGTATGGGTCGCGAGGCCCTCCAGAATGGGTTGCGATGGCATGACCAAAAAAAAAAAATAATTTTTCTTACAGAAAAAACATCCCACGCTCACAACATTTTTACGTCGCGCGCACCCCGCCCCGGCCGGCATACCCACCGGTCCTGAATTTGGGTCGCGCCCAAAAAAGTTTAAGAACCACTGTCCTATAGAATGAATAGTAGGGTTGCACCGATACCACTCTTTCCCCAAACCGATACGAGTGCGAGTATTTTTATTTGTGTACTCGCCGACACCGATACCGATACTTCTTAAATTGGATTTCCAATTTTAATGAAAGTGTAATCAATTTGGAGGCAGGTTTAATTTTCTCTTTTGCAGAGTACAATAATCCTACAATAAGCTAAATACAAAAATGATTAACAGAAGGCTATTCCAGGCCAACAATAAACTAATTCTGCTTTTAACAAAAACGGCCTTCTGTAAGTTACATAGGTACGTGCGTATGTATGCTAATCTGCACGGCTAAGCTGTATGTCAGTGTCCTCACATCAGACAAAGTGCTGCATAGCTAACACGCTAGGCTTTCTAGCCTGTAACCCAGCCAATCGGAGTGGTTTTACTGCGATTGCACAACCAGAAAAAAAAAGCAGGGTTAGGCTGCACACATTAGCCGGTCCGATTAGCATAAATATGCACGTACCGAAGTTAAGCACACACCCCGGTCCATGGTGAGTTACACTAACTTGACTGTTAACTGTTGATGGGATCTCTGTTAACTCTCCAGCTCATTGTCTCCCCCTTGCCATTGAAGTCAGGAATCACACCTGCCTTGTAAAGCGATCAGTGAAATAGGAGAATCGGTTCATGGTATCGGCACTTTATGGACGAGTATTTTAGCAAAGTATCGGCCCGATACCCGATACTGGTATCGGTATCGGTGCAACCCTAATGAATAGAAAAACTTTTGTCTATGCAAGAGTTTTACTTTCATATAAACAGTAGCTAGCCGAAGCTCTTGGATAGGGTTGCCAGGTTTTGTCAAAATTCTCACCTGCAAAAACACCTGAAGAACTGTACAAAGACATGAAATGTTCAGACGTAAAAAAAAAAGAAAAAAAGAAAAAAAAAAAGCAAAGTTAATGCATGTTAACGCTTCTTTGTTGAAGTCTTTTGGGGAGAAACAAGTAAACCGTGGAGCGCATTTCTCATCTGTAGTATATTCACGCAATGCATGCTCATTATACGCAAACCTGGCAACCCACACCTTTTGGTTTTTCTATCATCTTTATTTTTTTGTTTTTCTTCTTTGCTTCCTCTTTTATTTCTTCTCTCGACGTAACACACTTTCTATCCATTGTTTCAGCTGTATTGTTTTTGTCAAGTTATTCACTTCAATTCATTTCTTTCTCTTTTTATTTTCTTTGTGGTGTTTTTGTTGTTGTTGTTGTTTAAAGCCAACTGATCCCCTTGTTGTTAGTAGTTGCATCACCAAACTGGCATTACAGTCATTATGATATTTACCTTTATCATACTTGAAGTGACTAGTGTTCCTCCCTCTTTTCTCTCTCTCGCTCTGTCTCTCTCTCTCCCCCATTCCCCGATCTACCAGGCGACAGACAGAAGCCACGTCTACCGTGGTGGACTTGCCCCTGTCCTTGGCCACCAACTCAGACACAGTCACTGACACGTTTGACCTGAGCCAGAGCAGCCCTGTTAGCGAGAGCACCACTCTCACCTCCAGCCTCACGGCTCCTCCCTCTGAGCCCAAATCCACCCCGAAAACCTCCTCCCAGCCCTTAGACAGCTCCCTCCTCGCCTCTGATCCTCCCTTAGTCGATCTGGCTGATTCTCAGACCAGTATTCAATCAGCTGGTCAGGTGAAATCTGCAGAGCTCGACGCTCAGGCTCCACCTTCGCTTGGTGTCAGCACCGAGAAAGAAGCCAGAGAGCTGGAGATGGAGCCAGTGCTTTTAGGAAGTCCACGTGAGCCCAGAATGCCTGTCACTAATCCACAAACCAGTGGTGCTCCTCCCTCGGCAGAGGATCTTGAGCTCCAAATAGATGGAGGTGCCTCACTGACGCATTTCCCACAGGATGGCTTACCCTCACTGGCTCCAGCTGCCTCTTCTGTCCCATCTGCTCCTCAAAACGAGTACGGCTCTCTCTAAACATTCACTAGATGTCATCTCAGTGTGTTAGCCTGTGTTCTTTGTCAGTTTCTGGAATGCATGTGTCCATTTGTCCTGTTTTCATGCTTCTTTGTAATAAGTAACTCTCTACAACAGAAAAATCCTCGAGGAGGAGGAGATTAGAGCTGAGGATGATGAGCCGAAGAAGGTCCAGCCAGAAGCTCTGGCAGAAGCCGGCGCGTCATCACAAACAAACGCCTCTGAGAGTAAGGCATGATCCGGCAAGCCCAAAGATGAAAGCGGCAACGTCACGATGAACACGCAAACGTTCTTTCTACAGTGCCCTTATTGATCTTTTGTTTCTGAAACAACAAAGCGTATCAGAAGCTCGTACATTTTTAAGACTGAAATCTGGCGCACATAACGTATGTACGCCTTTTTCCATCGCGCGTTCGTTCCTGTTAAATGAAGTGAAACCTCAAAGCGTTTCTGTTGCTCTGTTTCGTGAGTCGGTTGCGAATTTCAAGTCTGCTATTATTTCCCGAAGGGTGTTGATGAAAACCAGGCATCCTGCATTCAGGTGACTCACAGCACACGTTCGCTGATGGTCTCGAGTTTAGTTTATTTTATTTACATATTGCATATCGTTGAAATGGAAGATGATTCCTCCTGGTTTTTTTCTAAGTCTTCTGAGGGCTAGGCTTGTTTAATTGTTTGGTTGCAAATCTTGTTTACATTCTGTTGGGGTCTCTCTCCCCCACCCCACCCCTCTCTTGTTCGTATTTGTTCGATAACCGTTGTGTTTGAAGGTGTAATGTGAAACCCACGGTACTACGTATGATGCAGTAAAACACGGTGAACGAGCGCTCTTCTAATCATCTGATTAATTTATATCGTTTTGCTCAGATCTACGTGTTCATTGTTGTTATTCTTAATGCTTCTCTGACAACCAGGGGTGTTTTTTTTTTCTTCCTTTCTTTCTTTCGAAACACGCTAGTGCAAATTCTGAATTAAAAGAAATCTGACCGTTTTTATACCGTGTACCTCCGGGTGAAACGTTTGTATTACACAGCTGACTGCAAGCTTGTGCACCGTGTTTGTGTATTCTGTGCGTTTTCCTTTGGAGAATATCTGCCTTGCTTAATGGTGAACGGTAGCTTGAGTTTACTTTGCTATAACATTATGTAAATCGATAGCTGACATCTGTCTGTGTAAAAGAGGATCAGTACGACACTCCTATCCTTTAACGTCTTCTCGATTCTCCACTACCGATTGCATGAGTGTCTGCTTGCCCATCACTGATGTTCCAGGAAAAATGTAGGGCACAGTTGGCAGATTTGATCTATACGTGCATGCCCAGAGCTGTGTGTAGGTTGGTTTTTTCTTTTTTTCTTTTTTCTTTTTTTTTTTGATGTCCAGCGTGCTATATACAGTACTACCATCCAACAGCAGATATTCAGCCTCTGGGGTAGAAATAAGAACAGTGTAACTATCTGTGCTCAAGGTATACAGTATATATACAGATATTTTTATTATTTTCCCCCACTTCCAATATACTCAACGCCAGTATAACCAAACAGTGTACACCTTGTGTTTCTGAGACGGATTCTCATGAGGAGGTCATGTAGGACAGTGAGTAAAACTGTGCTTTGATCTGTTGAGCATAAAAAAAAATAAATAAAAAACATGTCATAAGTTGTGTTGTTCTAACACATTTTGATTAAACTAATCAAAACGCAAGTGTACGTTCTCTGACTGTATTTTCTTTTGTAATGTGTCTTGATTTTTGGGATGCACGAGACATGAGGCTCCTGATAACCACAAGGGGTGGAAGGAAAGGGTATCTTTGAGCATCTAAATCTGTTCAGGCTGCAGATTTGATCTTGATTTTTTTTTTTTTTCAACTTCATGCACAGGAAAAATTTCTCCATCAACATGGAGGGGAAGGTTTGTGAAATGTTCCCCTGATGACCAGCAGATGTCACTGGTGGGCTTTGTGAATCCAACATTGCCTCTCCAGTGGTGCAAGACTTCTGTCTTCTGTGACCTTTATAAAATTATTAATACAGGTGTTCTCAAACTTTGTTTTCACCACTTTAACAGTAAAATAAATCTAGTACACACATTTAGTACAGATTCTTTTCATGAGTGTTCCTATTCAGCTGTTCAAATCGTCGGCTCATTATTTAAAATGTGTTTAATACCGGTATTTTTATTATTATTATTATTTTAGGACAGCCGTGCAGCTTTTTAATCATCAATCCTCTACTTACAGAACACCTTAGGTCCAAATAGACATCATTTATAGGTCTACTTGTTTTGGAGTCATTGAGGTTTTTTTCCCCATTTAATGCAACTTGACCAGGTGGATTACCATAGAAACTCAATCATAAGTAGGATCATTTTGATGATAAAGCTATGTGAGTTTCATCTGCTGTAACAAAATATATATATATATATATCACACACCCCCTGGACATGCTTCCTAGACCTAGACTTTGAGAACTACTGTTAAGCAACAGGTTTGTAGTAACACCACTAGAACTCTGCATGGAAAACGAACCTACTTCATTCTTTGATTCTTCTCCGAACTGCGTTCCCATTCAATATTTTCCCTCAATTTGAAATGAAGTGCATCAGGATACCACCAGCACTTACAAACAGATCATTGAGCCTGATTTTTTTTCCCCCCTGTGGCATCTTGACTTCCATAGCTTGGAAAATTCCCTCCCTTTGCATAAGTCATACATCTTCTTTATTTCTCATGAGCTGCGTAGCATGATTGCCGTTTGAGATCAGTGAACTGAGGCGTGGGATTGTCTTCTCTGAAACGAACAAAAAGAAAATAGGTCTGCTGGGTGTTTTCTTCTGCATCAGGGATTTTGGGCTAAGAGGGTTGAAGAGGCCACTGCTGTCCACTGACTAGGATACACACACACACACACACAGGATGTAGAGAACTCCACTGTGACTCACACACTGCTTCTACGGCCTTAAAGAACCACCAAATCCATTGTAGCATGTAAGATATTTCCAAGAGTTAGAAGGCATTTTATCAAGCATGCAGCCAGCAGAAAGGCATCGAGCACCTTTGCTCCTTTGTAAGCATATCTTAAAGTAATATTTATGAGAGACTGAAAATGTATGTCAAGCTATATGTGTACTCCTGCTGCCTGATGTGATGCCAGTACCAGATCCTGACACACTTCGACTGCTGTAGGTTGTTTACTTCTTCTGCTTGGAGCTTCTGCACTTGTGACTCAGTTCCTGCTTATGTGGATGCTCCTACATGCGTACTAAAAATTGCACTTCCCCCAAACCAGTTTATACCCAAGATTCAAGCTCAAACTTTCTTAAGTGCATAATTCCACCTGGATACTCATACAGAGCATGCTTTCAGCACACTTAGACTTCATAGCATCTAATAGTGGACAAGTAATACAGATTATTTCTCCTCCTCACTATCCAGTGTCACCCAAAAAACGATGGGTTCCCTGTTGAGTCTGCTTGAGTCTCAAGGTTTCTTCTGAAGTCATCTCAAAGAGCTTTTCCTTGCCACCATAACCTCTGGCTTGCTCATTAGTGATTGAAATGTACATCTGGTATAAACTGCCTTGTGACATTGTTAAAAAGTGCCCTACATGTAAAAGTGAACTGAATTAAATTCGATAAACAGGCTCAAAAATGTTCGGAAGGTTTTCTGTCATCCGGGTTATTTAAAAGACCTGTAATAAGTCTCATCTTAGTGAGCGGCACTGATGAAACCCTTCAGATGAGTGATGAAACACGTATAAGTCCAGTCACCTTGACCTAAATTCTACAAAAGTAATGTCAGGAAATACAAACCAACACAAAAAACTAACAATACTTTGCACCGAGGTTCAGGCCATTATTTAACACATACTATAGCTATTAAAAGCCTATTGTGCATCTGAAACTGCACGCTACTCCATACTAATTTGAAGATTTGCTATTTCGTGTCATGTCCAACATTATCTCACTCACTCATTTTCTGCTGCTTAGTCCTGTTCAGAGTTGTGGACGGGAAGCTGGAGCCAATCCCAGATGACTTTGGGTGAGAGGTAGGGTGCCTCTTGGGGCAGGTCACCAATCCACCGCAGGGCGACACAGAGAGACAGACAACCATTCACACTCACATTCACACCTACGGGCAATTTAAAATAGTCAATTAGCCTAATTCCCTCTGTGCATGTCTTTGGACTATGGGAGGAAACCGAAGTACCCAGAGGAAACCCTCGCAAACACAGGGAGAACATGCAAACTCCACACAGGAAGGCAGCCAGGTCGACCCCGGGGATCGAACCCAGGACCTTCTTGCTGTGAGGCAACTGTGCTAACCACCACACCACCGTGTCGCCCACCATAGTGGTGTATGACCAATAAAATATTTTAATAGAAGCTAGCAAAGCCCTGCTTTCCAAGTGACACATTTGGTCATCCTTAGTAGCTTAATCGCTTTATCCTGGGGGAGTAGGAAGAATCCCAAGAACCTAAAGGAAACCCAATGTGAACCTCCACACAGTGTGACCGACCTGGGCATTCTGGACGCTGCCCGGTGCCCCACTGTGGCCTGGATGGAACAGGACTTTAACAGGATTTTACTTATTGCAGTTTGTAATGAATAAGGAACAGCGCACCCCTGCAGCCCCAAGGTCATAAAGTTACCCTGTACCCAACCTTCCTACCCTAGTCACCCTTTGTCACCTTTAGTCACCCTTAGCAAAGTATAACCTGGTATGCTTGCTACGTCTCTAATTGCTGGGGGTGACCTTGGTCCCACAAACTATTCTAATTCAATTTAATTTGATTTGCTGTCACAAAGCAGCTTTACAATACATAATACATCCAATTAAAGGCTTATTAATCAATAAACATATCCACAAGTGCATATATATATATAAAAGATAAGATAAGATAAGATATTCCTTTATTAGTCCCACAAGTGGGAAATTGCACTTGTCAAGGCAGAAAGGGGACAGATCAAGATAAGAGCAGCAGAAATTAAACACAGAATAAAAAATAAAAAAACTATAAAAACAGTACCGAATAAAAAAATGTACACTATACAAACTGGAGGAATAAAAGTGGATGAACGTGTTGAAGATAAAAATGTATATGTAAGCAGAT
>JAQLOM010000003.1:14780391-14790940 GCA_030068315.1 Chrysichthys thysi
CAAAAGTTGAAGTGTGGGCCATGTTCTATTCTATTTTTTAAAATTCAAGCGGGCCAATTAAAAATGGACGGCGGGCCACAGTTGGCCCGCGGGCCGTAGTTTGGACACCCCTGCTTTAGACTATTTGGCCACGACGCTAACTATTTTCCCCCTTCCTTTTTTTTTTCATAAACTAACCCTCACAGAGCTCAGTGCTGATTCTGTCTCACGCCACCACACGCCCTCTGCTGGACGTTACTAGAAATGGGCTGAATCTCAATTACTATAGTCGACCATAGTGCCCTACGGAGGGCGCTTTAAAGCGTTTAAACCCTACATAGTGCACCAAAGTAGAACGTAGTCATCTAATTGGGTTGTGCCTGTCTCCATGGAAACGCATAATCCGAACCGAAGCTGTGTGTCGCTGCTGATTAGCCAGCTCAGTCGGTCTACGTGAAGATTGAATGTTTTGATTGTAAACATAGTTTACTGAAGTGAAACCTTTACAACCAAAGCAGACAACTAGCTAACTTATCGAAGTTAACTTACTAGATAGAGAGTGAATTGATATACACTGGTAAAGCATGGCCATTTGTGCGGCTCTGAGCCAGGTGAACCAGTTGTGGAGCCTGCTGGATGAGATGGCTGAAAACAATCCTGACGACTACAAGGTTTTCATCGAGCGCCAAATGCGAGACAGGGCTGAGTATCTTTCACCCCCTGAGCCTCACAGCTGCCTCCGAACATCTGTAAAGGTGAGTAACCCTTATTTAGGTGAACCTATTTTCATACATGACATCATGTAGGCTGTCTAAAGTTTGTGTGATCCTTTCCTGGAGCCACATGGTGGGATACTGTATGTGAACCTGTGTGGATGGAAGCGAGTTCCTGTCCCAGCCTGTCCCACTGAGCCTGTTCCTTTGTGTGGAGGACATCTGGAGACCTTCTCTGAACATGAAGGTACGCTTAACCTTGGAGAACCCAGACCACCTTGTTGTAAGAGGAAAATTGTTCCTGTGGCTAACATGATGATGCAGACTCAGTGATTATTATTATTATTATTATTATTATTATTATTATTATTATTATTATTATTAACCCTTTCCTACGACATGGTTCTTCTGAGACCTCCTGGAATGTCCACTAATGTCCCCCAAGTAATGAGTGCATTGAATATAAGGGTGAAATAAAAGTCAGGGTTAAATATGACCCCAGGGGTGCTACTAGGTTAATCCACAAAAGGGTTTTCATCTGATGTGTTCGAAATACAGTGGTACCTTGACATACAATATTCTTTCGTTCCAGGAGCAAGGTCGTACTGTGCGTCAAAAGTGTCGTAAGACAAATCGAATGGAATTACTAATAATTTGTTCCAAACCCCCAAGAAAACACGCCAATTTCTTTTGTTCTGTGTTTTTAAATACGAGAAGTGTCCGATATAAATAACAAGTAATTTATACAACAATAATAAATCATAATAAAAGTGAATGTGAAGAAATACTTTACCTTGAGGATCACATGAAGCGATGATGGAGGCGGAGCAGTGAGGTGTAGGACGGACGTTGGTGGTGGGAGGAAGAAGAGATTGTTGGAGGAGGTTTGTTTACATGATGTACGTCGCCCTCTATCGCCAACTGAACACTTGCTATACGCTTACAGAACATCGCTAAATTTATTCTACACTTTACGTAGCGCTAAACTTAACTTAATGGTAGAATTACTCCACCAGCACTCCTTGTACAAGTCCGTGACGCGGACACCTTGAGCGTGTTTTTCATTACATTATATTACCATCATTTGGCAAACGTCCTTATCCAGAGCGACTTACTTTATATATATATATATATATATATATACAACTGAGTAGTTGAGGTTAAGGGCCTTGCTCAAAGGCCCAACAGTGGTAGCTTGGCAGTGCTTGGATTCTAACTCCTGACTTATCGATCAGTACTCCAGTGTCTTAACCCCCTGAGCTACCCCCTGCCCACTTGGTGCCATTTCAATGATTTCCCACTTTATATCTAAGGCAAGTGGCCTCTTCTTCTTCTCATTCACCAGCCTTGATACTCACTTTCTTAGGACCCATGATGAAAATACAGGGTACAGGACAAATAACGTTCCAAAATGGCACAAAGAACACAAAACGAAGCGAGAAATGCTGCGGTGATGCTTACTCAGCGAGCTCGACACGTGATCTGTTGGTCGGCTTGGGGCAGACTGGGACACGGGAACACGTAATGGCGGCGGGCCACACGAAACGTGATGAAATCGCCAACGTCGTATCCCAAAAAACTGTTGTATCCCAAAGCAAAAAACAGCCTGACATCAACCTCGTATCTCGGAAATGTCATAACCTGGGTCAGTCGTAAGTCAAGGTACCACTGTAGTAAGAAAAATAACAAGAACTTTTCGGTTCCATACAAATTTCAAGCTGGAACATGGCCTCACACTTGCAAGTTGCTTGAATTGTAGCCTGTGTAAGGAGGAAAACATTTTGGAGCATGCTGTTGAAGGAACACAATCAATAGGATTATGCAAGGACATTCTCTATAAACTATACACCATTGTGTTCTCCCCATGTGCGCGAGGAAACCCACGCGCACACGGGGAGAACATGCAAACTCCACACAGAATGGGGACAGTGCTAACCACTACACCACTGTACCGACCCCATCAATAAAACAAATAAAGAAAATGAATAAATTCATTAATATATTTAAATTCTTAGTTAATTAAAAATGAAGATAAATCACATGAGCCCTCTAGTGAATTGGCGACCTGCCCAGGCTGTACCTCGCCTCTCTCCCGAAGTCAGCTAGGATTGGCTCTAGCTTCCCCAGGTGACGCTGAACAGGATTAATTGGTAGAAGATTCGTGAGTGATAAATCATGTCAGATCTTTTTCCATAGTTTATGCGATATAGCAACCAACACAATGAAAATGAAATGCAAAACAGATACAGTTTACAGGCCTGTGACCTGTAACCCTCCGTAAGTAATTACTCAGCAACGTGCAGAAAGAGGAGGCGACTTTTACTCATAACAAAAACAATTGATTGGCATGAGTTAATCAATATATGCATTTACAATGACGGACAGTTCTGCCTGTTTCTCCCCTATCTCACTTTAGTAAACTTTCAGCAGGTTAGAATTTGATTAAAACTGCTCCTGGCCTCCTGCCCCAGTCAGCACACATCCATTCAAACACTTGAGCAGGCCAGCAGTGAAGACATGGAAAACTTGATTCATTTCATAATTTCTGTTAAGGACATTAGACAAGCCACACACACACACAAACAAACACACACACGCACACACACACACACACACAGAGACACAAAGGTCAGTTGTACTATCCTTGTGAGGACCTTCTACTGCTGTAGTGATTAATTCAGCTAACTATTGCTGTCTGCACCACCTTAGTAAAGAAAGGGGAAACTTTTTTGGTCTTATTGTTGGTTATAAAAACAAGGGGGAAAAAAGAACACTTTCCTTGTAAGGACCATCCAAATGTCGTCATAAGACCACATTTGTCAGATCTTACAATCCTTGTGAGGACACACACACACACACACACACACACATACACATACACATACACACATACACATACACACACACACACACACACACACACACACACACACACACACACACACACACACACACACTCACTCACTCAGACAGTGAGACATTATACTTCTTGGGGTTGATCGGTCTTCTGTGGGCTGCTTTCATGCAGTTCTATTTTACTTTATTTTCTTAGCCAGTTAATATTAGGCAATAAAGGACCTGGCCACATAGGATGACCCAGCCTATTTTTTTTTTTTTTGCAGAGAATTACTGTATAGTGGAGGTGGCCTTCAACCCAGAGGTTCTTCACAGAGCAGAGAAAAACCCACAAGATAAAAAGCAAATGCACCTACTGGCTCTAAAGTTCACCCAGAAGCACCATAAGCTGAACCTGTCACAGCGCTTTACTGTCATGGATGACAAACTAAAGGGCACTGTGCAGGATATGAAACGCCGGCTAACGTCTCAACACCAGGCCAATTCCAGGACACTAAACCAGGATAATCGGCAAATTAAACCAGGTAAATGCCAAATTAGTACCATGCAATGTGAACGTTTTTTTTCTTAGTGACATTAAACTAGAAAATTAAGGAGGGGAAAAAGATTTCACTTACCTGTTTTCCAGATCTGAAAAGATGTCTTGATATTTGATTCTATATTCGATTCTTTTCAGTATGTTTTTTGTCACTAGGAATTTTTTTTTTTTTTAATGTGATTTTAAGGCGTATGATTCCAGCATTCGATTTAGATCTGGAAACTTCTTTCCACAGCCCAGTCATTGCTTCAGCAGATCTGCTCACTACGTATGGAAGACGCAGAAGAGGAGTCCAGCATTCAGCTGAATCAGGGACAGGAGGACAAAGACAAGGCCAGGCCAGGTTTAATTGAGGTGGTCTCCAGCACTGAGTTTGTTCAGCCTGAGCAACCAAAATATCAGATGAAGGTGTGCACACTGAGCATTGACTCAGTCAGGAGGATAAAGCTACGTGTAGAACTGCCTGGAATAAGCTCTGTCTCCCAGTGCCAGCTCAACGTCAGCCAGGTTAGATGCACTTTATATACATTTACTATGCATTTGGTGGACACCTTTACATAAAACAACTCACAGTTGCTTGGAAATGAGTTTATGGGGGGGGTCTTGAATTAAAGTTAAATTAATCATTTCAGATCATCATGGAACTTATTATTATTATTATTAGTAGTAGTAGTAGTAGTAGTAGTATAACTTTTTTTTTTATAGTATGTTCAGTAATATTACAGTTTTATTTTGGGGCTCTGAGCCTTTTACAGTCACTCAGTGTTTTATTTAACTACTGAGCATATCAACTGTTCACGAATAATCACATTACTTGAGGTTTTTTCTTCCTTGGTTAAAATACTGGCTACTTGTACGTCTCTTTCATATCGTTAGATTCATTCTCTTCAATCTATGGTTAATCATCTTTATCAGATATTTATTTTACTGGGGTGTTGCTGAATTGTCTTATGACACCAGTGTTTATATAATTAGGACGACCTAGTGCTGGAAGTGGAGAAGATGTATTTTCTTCATCTTCGGTTCCCTGAGCATGTGAAAGAGGAAACGTGCCGTGCAACATTCAACAAGAAGAAAGGCGTGTTGACTGTCACAGTATCTGTACTGTAAATTCAATAAGTATCTTTCCAACAAACCACCATCTACTGCACACACTCCTTTTTATATGCATGATGTTAATCATCTACACCAGCGGTGTCCAGTCTTATCTGGAAAGGGCCTGTGTGGGTGCAGGTTCCAACCAAGAAGGAGCCTCACCTGATTCCACCTGTTTAACCAGTTGATCTAAGCTTTCAGTAGGTTCAGGTGAGACTCCTGCCTGGTTGGAACGAAAACCTGCACCAATTTCCGGATAAGATTGAACACGTCTGATCTACACTAAATGTGTATGTACGCTACATCAATGTCCTTATCTAAGTGATATTTATGACACTGTATTCAATGTCCATTCAGTTTTGCGAGTTGATGCACATGTCTGCAGAACCTAAAATGTAAAGGAGTGGGTGAACTCAAGGTGTAGAGGAAATGCGTCTTTATTAACAAGGTGGACAAATATTAGATGTTTGATTTAACATGAATAAAAACACTGCTGGACAAACATGCACACTATACAGAACATTATTTTCAAAAACATGTTTTGTATTCAAATTATTAAAGTTTTTTGTTTGTTTTTTTTTTACAAATGAAGTGGTCTCATCTTTTCTACTTTTAGGTTCACATTTCAGAAATCACCAAATAATACAATATCAACAATAATACAAAATCTAAAAAGACTTTAGGGAAAAAAAACAGGAATCAACTGTAGGAATTAATGGCTTCAGCAAGGTACTCCAGTAGGACACTGGAAGCTGTGACTTGAAACACTTATGATAATAAAGTGGCTTGTTAAAGTATTCACCCCCCTTGACCTCTTCCACATTTTGTAGCATTACAACCTGGAACTGGGTGGAATTATGTGAGATTATATGTCATTAATCTGCATAAAGTACCCCGTAATATTGAAGTGAGGGAGAAAATCTGTGGAAAATCTGTTCCATTAAACTAATCTCTTGACTTCTAATTGTGATACATTGGTGACCTGCCCCAGGTGTATCCCATACAGATACAGATAATAGATGGATATACAATATCAATTAGGTAATGTGGGGCACAGTGGGGGTGAATACTTAGGTTTGGTACTTGCGTGTTCTTTTGGCAAGTAGGTTGGCAGCCAATACACAGTCATATCTGCATACTGTGTCTAGTGTCTTTTTAAAATAGTGTCGTTTCTAGACACTGTAAAAAGCTGTCCTCCAAAATATATACATCATGGTACATATACTTGCAAAGCAAAGTCATTTTGTAAACAGTTTTTACAATCGGTTGTCACATTGCGTTATATGGGATGACATGGTGCAGGTTTGTGTAGAGCTGAGGTAAATACATATAAACAATTAACACATGGGACAGATTATATTTCCCAGATCACACATTAAGACTGTTCTGTTTTCAGTTACCTGTCTTCACTATGGTCTTCTTCTACCCAGGCAACAATTTTCCCTTCCCATCCAGGTATTATAGCATCATCTTGGATCACCTGAATAACACAATGGAAATAGACAGGGCTTCATTCCAGTGGATATTAATGGACTAACTGACATTTTTTAAAGCACTGGCTCATAAGCCACCATATGACGAATTATATGCTTGCCTCCTCCTTCACTGTTCCAAACTCAGGGTCCAGAGACTTGAAGTGATATCTGAAATTGCTGTGTCTTCCAACAGCGGCCTTGAAATCCTGAAGGGTCACCTCCCCCAGTCTAAAAACAATCAAGTGATTTATGGATATTGCACAGAATCTGAGAACTGAAAAACTTGAATGTGTCTTTGGTACCTTTTGGGGATGTTTACTAAGAAGGGTGTAAGAGAACGATCTGTGAAATAGAGTACTTTGGTTGAGATTGTGGAGCTGAGCATAGGACTGCTGTGGGAGTGGGGTATTTCTGTGAAAAGAAGATCACAATTCATTTACAACGCAATCAGTTTTTATCAGCATTGCTGAATGCTTGATTCTGATCAGAAGGTGAATTTGATTATTCTCAATTTTCTACAACAGCAGCTTGGCCAGTTTCAAGGTTTATATTAATGCGTAGCTCTATATTAACGTGGTCATTCTAATAAATGATTGCTTCTATAGTAACAACTTACACAGGGTGGACACTCCACATAAGCACTTTGAAAAACTTCTAACTGTTGATAAGTTTTCTGTGAGAAGCCATTTATTTGGCATTTTTGCGTTTCCAGTTTTGGGTGCTCTGCAACAGGAAGAAGTAACACTAGGTTTAAGCTTCCTTTAAGTCTCTTCAATGTGACAAGCTGCATTTTTTCATATGAATCTAAAAAAAAGGGGGGGACTGGTGAGGTACTAACTGTTTATAAGTGCTATAAGAGATAACAGGAGCTAATGTGACTGATGGACATTTCACTATATATAACTATAAATGAATACAAAATATGATGTTTCATTCTTTAATAAATAGAAACATTGTCAGTATTGCCAAGCTGCTGTCGTACAAGATGAATAAAACACTTCAGGGTTATTAGAAAATGATCTACTTTGTATTGAGCTTCTTTACACTACCCCATCACTGATTACATCCCTAGAACAGAGCGCCCCACTGTCTTTTATTGCTTATTAAATTGTAATTTAGTGAGTCAAAAGTGTCTCACTTGAACTAGGTGGCCATGACTCTCGATCAGTGTGATTGGCTCTTCTCCCTGGTGATTTGTTCGAACCCTGCGTTTCAGACACAATGAGATTTTAATATGTACACTAGCAAAAAAGGCACTTGAATAAATGCTGCTTATACAGTAGGTAGACAACTAGATGCATGCCTTTCTGTCCTGCCTCCTCTTAGAGTCAGCAGAATGGAGACGGTCTATCAGGTTGGACATCCCCTGCTCCAGAGTGTCCAGTGTATGGTGTTGAGGGTCATGACCACTGAAACTGTTCCTCAGGCTGCGCAGAGCATCCCGCACGAGCTGCAGCTCATCACCCTGACACATATATATATGCAACTACTATGGGCAAATATCCCTCCGTTGTCTATAGGCAATTCCAGATATTCACTTACAGTTATGCTTAAAAGCTCTTTATGTTCTGACTTACCACTCCTTGGGACAATGATGAAGACAATGTTTCCTTCATATGGCTGTAGCCGTTGTTCTCACAGCTAGACACCTTATCAACAAAACAGTGAATTAGACATCATGGGGAAAAGACTTGTGTTGAACCGTACAGACCTACATTCTACCGCATACCAAGAGACTTCAGTCAAGTTCAGTGGCAAAATAATGCAATAAAACGATAAGTTTGTATTTTATATTGGCTTTTTACTATACCCTGTGATGATTAGTCTCACTGAGTTTGCACACTGACTCCTCCAGTTTAGGCTGATGCTGCTGAAGTTGTCTGTCTTTCTGGGCAATTTCTTTCTAGAAGAGAAAAGAACTTTTTATTTTGATTTTCATTTTAAACAACCTTATTTCATTTAGGTTTCATCGAATCAAATCATGACTGTTGATACGTTTTTTTCATTGTTGTTTGTTTTTTAGTAACGAGGGATATCACCTACTTTGTATTCACTCAGCAATCTGTCTCGATCACTCAGCTTCCTTTGCAGTTCCATCTGGAAGCACAGGCTGTTTATATAAATAGTTCACCATATCACTTCTATATCCCAATATTTGTATGACACCATTCTGAGCTTAAAGCATTTTTCGACAGCAAATGGTCCTTTAAATTGTTGATTTTCCACTCACATTCTGCCCTGCTAGCTCCTCCTTGTCCATGCTGGATCGGAGTAGTTCTTGTTTAAGCTGCAGTACTGAGTCTTCCTGCATTGACATGCGGTACTGCAAGGCATCCTGGAGTGGCAGGTGAAGGACATGGGCACAAACTGAAGAACTTTCTGTAGCTCAAGATCGCCAAAGAACATTTGAGCCTTGAACAATTTACATATTTCTTACAACCTCAATTGACCGGTATTGGTATTGTAATGGATGCAATAGCATATATATTAACCTTAACTCTATCTGCTGCATGATGAGCATATGTGTAATTACCACAAACAAATATTTCTAGGAAAAGTTAATTATTGGGACACAGAATAAAGGTATTTGAACAGTGCCGTTTTACAGAATTTTCAGATTTGATGTTTAAATTCTTCTCTGTGGTAATCACATACAGTACCAGTCAAATGTTTGGACACACCTACTCACTGATAGGTTTTTCTTTATCTTGATTATTTTCTACATTATTCAGCAATACTGAAGACATCAAAAGTATGAAATAGTGTATTGAACATGTATGGAATTATGTGGTTAATATACTGTATATATATAAATGGTCATCTTGAATGCTTTTCATTAACAGGTGTGTCTTGTCAAAAGCTCATTGGTGGATTTTCTTGCCTTCAGAATGCATCTTAGACCAACAGTAAATAATAAAACTATCGTAAATAGTCCTATTTTAATGTAGTAATTCAATAAAGTAAAGAGAAACAGAGAAAACAGTCCATCATTAGATGAAGTGTCTTTTAAGGAATAAAAAATGAAGAAAAACACTCAATTAGAAGGTGTGTTCTAACTTTTGACTAGTACTATATATCCTTCAGGAGTGATTATTAGAAGAAGAAGAAAAAAGATTTTAAAAATGTAATAAACATTGACCACAAGTAATTAATCTACAATATTTAGGCCTACTGTAAATTGTTCTGGTTTACCTTAACTGCTTGAAGATTGCGTGCCTCCTGCTTGTACCTCAACAGCTCCCTCTGGAAGATACATATTATTAAATGCCTTGGCCAAAATATTAACTATTTAACACTTTGGCCAATTTTCTCTGAATATACACAGATATCTCAAAAGTAAACAGCCACCCCTCATTAGGTTTTATCTATGTAAACACAGCCTGGTGCTTCAAACGCATTAATATACTGTATTATTCTTTTTCATTTCAGATTACAGCACACAGTTGATCCTCTCATCTATGCACACCGCATTAACATATATCAGATGCAATGGACACCGTCCACTGGTCTGGATACATTATCTATTAGCCAGAATGTCCGGTATGAAAGTTTACAAATCCCAGGTGTTGCGAAATGAGTCCTGTAGTTCAGCAATTGTCCACTAGGTGGTGGCGGCGTGCATGCTACTAGTTGTTTACAAGCGTCAAATGAGCTGTGCTCGTTGTGAAGCTATACTGTTTTTTCAGCGATTCTTTGGTGTTTTTCACTGTTTTTCTGCCCAGTGCCATCATTATGCCACCCAAAGAAAAGTCCAGTAGTAAAAGAAAGCGTGTCAATCTTAGTATTGGCCAGAAATTAGAGCTCATTAAGAAGTTTATGTTTGTGAGGAGTATGGTGTGAACACACATAAGGGAAATGACATTTACAATTGTATTTACATATTTATTTACATT
>JAQLOM010000003.1:14804047-14814872 GCA_030068315.1 Chrysichthys thysi
ATATATATATATATATATATATATATATATATGTGTGTGTGTGTGTGTGTGTGTGTGTGTGTGTGTGTGTGTGTATAAATTACATTTTTAAAATCTCTTCCCCCCAGGTGCTCTTGGCAGCTGCAGTGTGCACCAAGTCAGGAAAAGCCATAGTGTCACGTCAGTTTGTCGAGATGAGCCGCACTCGCATCGAGGGGCTCCTGGCTGCCTTTCCTAAACTGATGAGCACGGGCAAGCAGCACACCTTTGTCGAGACAGATAGCGTGCGCTATGTCTACCAGCCGTTAGAGAAGCTGTACATGGTTCTCGTGACCACGAAGAACAGCAACATCCTGGAGGACCTGGAGACGCTGCGGCTCTTCTCTCGCGTGGTATGAAACGATCTCCCGCTTGAATTCCCCTCCTGTGTTCCATACACGCAGTACGGGATTGCAGTGGTCACACACTTCTGTGTTTGTTTGGGGTTTTTTTTCAGATCCCGGAGTATTGCCGTGTTCTGGAGGAGAGTGAGATCTCTGAACACTGCTTCGATCTCATATTTGCTTTTGATGAAATTGTTGCCTTGGGCTACAGGGAAAACGTTAACCTGGCCCAGATAAGAACCTTCACTGAAATGGACTCCCACGAGGAGAAGGTCTTCCGTGCGGTCAGAGAGGTGAGGTGGCTCGGATGAAAGGCGTGACACGGGCGCACGCTTGATGCATCCACTTTCATCGGGGTGGACAAATGATTAATTTATGAGCTAGATACAAAGATACAATGTGAGTTGTTTTTTTTTTGTTTTCCTTTAGTTTTTTTTTGGGCTGGAACCTTGATTCACTGCGATAAAAAGTGTACCTGATACAATGTAGTAATGTATAGTGAGCTAGTTGGCTAATTGTGAGCATTAATACAGACTAAGGATGCCATCTCTTGTGATAAGGTATTTGTTTTGATGTGTTTGAGCATGTCATAATCATATTTCTTCTTCCTCGTATAGTGTATATTTTTCCGATCGTTGTATAGTATTATTGTTACAGGTCATTCAGCTTGTATTTATTCTGCACGGTCCACTTTGCTGCTGTAGCAATGTGACAATGGGATCCCGACCATGGGACAGATAAAGGCTATCTTATGTTATGTGTCATGCATGTTGTGCTAGCAGGAGAATTATATAGGAGATTTGTGCTGTAGATTATTTTGCTCCGTTTCCACAGCGGTTCCACATACAGTCGGTCCTCCCATCTATGGACACCGCATTAATGAATATCGGATGCGACGGACAAAATCCGCCGGTCTGAATACATAATCCATTAGCCAGAATGTCCGGTATGAAAATTTAAAAATCCCAGGTGTTGCGAACTGAGTCCAGTAGTTCAGCAATTGTCGGCTAGGTGGCGGTGGTGTGCATGCTACTAGTTGCTCACAAGCGTCAGTTGAGCTGTGGTCGTTGTGAAGCTATACTGTTTTTTCGGCGATTATTTGGTGGTGTTTTTCACCTCAACGTTTTCTCAATGTACTCACCTATTTATGTTGGTCGTTATGCTGCTTGTCATGTGTACAGTACTTGGGGAGCACCTTTACGGACCTTTGTGGTGTGTGGACCTGAAAAACATCATTTTAACCCCCCACACTAAAACATTTCACATCATAGCACTATTCAAGTCAACGGACAACCACTCCACCCAATTAGTCCGTCAACGCGAGGATCAACTTTACTTGCACGTTCCTGATTCAGAAACGATCAGATGTCATTTGTACACGTTAATGAAGTCAGGAAGTAAAAATCTAAAACCAGAAAATCTACCTTCAGCCTGTTCTCAGCTCGGACGGTGTATGTAGTGCAGCAGGTGACGAAGTTCAGAATGCGAAGAGTGCGCTGTAGGTGCCGAGTTGTGTCACATCAACGTGAAGCACTTTAAATTTAACCCTGCTTACCAGAAGAAAACTTTTCCTTTGATAAAGTCATATGGAATTACAGTTCCGTGCAGTTTTTTCCCGGTTGTTGAACTGAATTGTCTGGCAGCAAAAAAACTAAAATAAAAAATTAATAGCTGTGACTAGGGCTGGGTTAAAAAAATCGATTCACTGATCAATATCAAATTTCGTTTGAAAAATACGATATCGATTCAAAAATTCGTGGATCGATCTTTTCCTGTATGCACTACTTTTTTCACGCCACCGCGCAAGGAGAGCTATCAAAACGTGAGACCGGCGAAACTAAAACCAAATTGAGCCGTGGCTGAAGCTGCTCCGCTGAAGTCACCGCCTGGCGTAAAGCCCGATGTTTGGCAACACTTCGGATTTAAAACTTACGAGGATAGAGAGGAACTGGATAAAACAAAAGCAATCTGCAAAGTGTGCCATATCAAAGTAAAAGATTGTGGAAATATCACAAATCTCCGAAACCACTTATCTAGGCACCACACTGACATAGTTTCAGCTAAAACATCAGGTGCTAATCAATCCGCACACACACACATATATACACACATATATATGGGACAGTTCCTATCAACAGTTACAGTTATTCATGTGCAGAAGCTGCTTTAATTTAAATCGACAGCCCAGCAATACTATAATGTTGAATGAGATAAATTATACTAAATAACTACTTATTTGAAAAGTTTACTGTCCACAGATAACATTGTAGTACAGCCTATCAACACAGGGATATGCTCCACTCAAGTCAAGTCCTTTTTATAACCAAGCAAAACTAGTATTGACGCAAAGAAATCTCTAAATAAATCGATAGTGAATTGAATCGGATCGATTCAGGAAATCAGCAATGATACCCAGCCCTAGCTATGACTTGAAATCTGCTTACTACTCTGTTAGTGATTTTTTTTATTTTTTATTTTTTATTTACTTAATTAATTAATTTATTTATTCTGCTCACACCAGACCCAAGAACGAGAAGCAAATGCAGAGATGAGGCGGAAAGCTAAAGAGCTGCAGCAGGCGAGACGAGACGCAGAGCGCTCCGGCAAAAAGGCACCAGGCTTTGGAGGTTTCGGAAGTTCAGGAATGAGCAGCCCAGCTACCATCATCACAGACACGGTGATGGAACCGGAGAAACCTAAATCGGTCCCTGTATCAGTAAGGTACGTGTACCGCGTAGTTGCACGCAGAGACTTGACTACGTAACGAGGAATTTCTTTCTTGCTGATACGTATGAGCAGAATCGACATGAGGTTGTGTCGTTTCCAGGTCAAGTGGTCCTAGTAAAGCCCTGAAGCTGGGTGCCAAGGGGAAAGAGATCGATAACTTTGTCGACAAACTCAAGTCGGAGGGTGAAAATATCGTGATACCCAGTGCAGGAAAGAAAGCTTCAGAAGTATCGAAAGTCCTTCAGCCTCCCGTGAACACCGAAAGGTACACCTGATGTCCTGTTAGTAATTCTGTATTACAGTTACGCACACGGTACGTTGAAAATCTCGGGAGAGTAATGTCTGTCTCGTGTATCACTCCTGCGGCTCAGCGTACATCTGAAGGTAGAGGAGAAGATATCTCTGACCTGCGGACGGGATGGCGGGCTGCAGAACTTGGAGATCCTGGGAATGATCGTCCTGAGAGTCTCGGATGAGAAAAACGGCCGCATCCGCCTGCAAATTAACAACAATGATAAGAAAGGAGTGCAACTGCAGGTAATTTTGCATTCTGCGGTTTCAAGCTTGCAAGGCGAAGAAATCTGTTTTACAACTGAAGGGGTCCACGGAGGCCAAAAGTTGACGCAAAATTGGCAGGGCTGGTTAAGAGGGCATTGTGCGTACAGTTCTTTCAGGCGTGAGCAAGAGTGGGATTAATAACAGTCTTGCCATCACCTTGATATTGTTGCTTGGATTTGGATGTTGTGTTGATTTTAATTTTGCTTGAGAAGGATGCTTAGAGAGCCTGCAAGAACACCCCCATCACCCCCGTTTTAGTATTTTTTTTTTCCTAACAAGACGAAGCAAACCGGTATCAAATATCATTGGAAATGACTCTGTCTCTCGTTAGTTATTTCTTTTCCCCTCAAATCCCTTTTTTTTTTTTTTTTTTTAAGACCCATCCTAATGTAGATAAAAAGCTGTTCAATGCAGAGTCTTTGATTGGACTGAAAAACCCAGAGAAGTCTTTCCCCCTAAACAACGATGTGGGCGTGCTGAAGTGGAGGCTACAGACCACAGACGAGTCCCTCATCCCTTTAACCAGTGAGTGCCACTCAAATGAATGCATCCTCACGTTTGCATGAGTACGTCACCCGTAAACGTGTACCAAAATGTTCGTTTACAACTCCTCCATTAATGCTAGGTTTATTTTATCTGTAGTAAACTGCTGGCCTTCAGAAAGTGGAAGCAGCTGCGACGTCAACATCGAGTATGAGCTCCAGGAGGAGGACCTTGAACTCAACGATATAGTCATCACCATCCCTGTGCCGTAAGTTCCTGTTCAAACATATCCACAGGCCCCTCTGAGTTGGGGTGACAGAAAACGGATGCCCTGTCGGTGTGAGATCACATGTCTGAATCTTGATGATTCTACAGCCGTCCATGGCCTGGAGCCAAGGGCCATGCGGTGGGCCATGCTGTCTGGGTGGGAGGGATTAGTGGCATATCTCTGTCAGTTACAGCAGCACTAACCAGTCATGTGCTGTGTTCCAGTATCCATACTTTTTGTACTTTCTATGCATAGTTTGAGTATGTGGGGTGTTCCCATTACGATTGCGGCGAAAATAAGTGTACTGAAAGGACCCGGATGTCGCCCTCATAAGGGTCAAATCTTGGAGTGTGGAACAATGTACACTTTTCGCACTCAACGGCCGCCATCTTAGCTACGTAGCGGAAGAGACGAACCCAACTCGGTTCGAAAAATTAAAGAAAAATGGCTACTGGAACGGCTTTTCCACACAGCCTGCATTAGCGGAGTCATTTTGCAAGCTAGAAATCTGTGAAGGGTTAAAAATCTGTTCGCTGTTCAGTCGGGGATGTTTTTTGGCGGGATGACGAGCCGCGGCGGCAGTCGTTATCGTAATTTCCGGTAAGTGGACCATGGAGTAGGTGATTTGGAACAACACTTACCTACTGAAATCTACTCACTTAGTAAGTGCAGACTGTGTACTACGTATAAGTGATCTCATGAAAGTATTGATGTTGGAACACAGCCATGGTCATCTGTCAACTCAATTATGCAGAAGAGCATGCATACAGAAAGCAGCTTCCTCTGAGTGTGTTACACTGCCTCATGAGGTACCATGAGCAGCAGTTTGAAAGCATGGCTTAACTTTACATGTTGGTTTACTTCAGGTGTCCTGTCCAGTGATGGGAGAGAGCTGGCTGGTGGGTGGGTATTGTCAGGTGACCAAAATGGGGGGGTTAATGTTTTGTAACAGCGGCTCTGGAAGGGCAGATGAGGTTATGTGGTAACATGACAATTTGCATTTTTTGTCTTAATAATTTTTTTGGGGGGGGGGACCCCAACCTATTTAGACCCTTTAGAACTGCTATAGTGTAAGTCAGTCAGTGTTCCCCAGCCTTTTTTTTTTTTGGCCACCAAGGTCTGGGTTCATATAGACAATAATGATATTATTCATCTTCTTTCTTAATTAATTAATCTATAGAATATTGATTAGGCCTATAAGTTTTGTCTTGCAGCTTTTTTCCTCCATAACGTGCCGCGCCTCTCACCTGAAGTAAGCTGGGACTGGCTCCAGACCCCCCCCGTGACCCTGAACAGGATCAAATGGTGGAAGATGAGTGAATGAGCTTAACATTTTTAGTTTTAAGTAGGTCTAATGTGAGGATATTACAGAAACATTTCTCAAATAGCCATTGCAACTCACCCTGTTGCTGAAACAGAGCGTGCGCTGAACTTGCTTCCTGGCAACAAGATGGTCGTATCTAGGGGTGATGGGAGACAGTGACACTCGAAATGCATTCATTATACCCAGTCTACTCTAAAAATGTCTTAATTTCCTGACTTTATTATTTTTATTATTATTATTATTAATAATAATATTCATGTCAGCTAGCTAGTAGGCCTTCAAAGGTAGTGGGCAACCCAGTTTACCAGACCTTAGTGAGTGAAAATCTGTCAGCCGTTGTGGGCACGACTGAGATATAAAGATGGCAACAAGTATAATATACCCGATTATTTTATTTTACTGATTTAAAAAATCTAAAATCAATTATTTATCTTTCACGTCTGGCCTGGTAAGAAATGTGCCATGGTCTGGTGCCGGTCCACTCCCAGGAGATTAAGGGCCGCTGTTGTAAGTGACATTCCACAATGTTGCATCTAACTATAAATGGATAAAAATTACGATTTGTCGTGCTTATTTAAAAATGTTAGTGTTGGCACTTTGCTGCGGTATGAGAGAGAGAAAAACAATCAGCTTCAGCTGGTAAAAGACCACCTTGTAAAAAAGTGATTTGTATCAGGCCACATGCTCTGTCATGTTTTATTCTTTACATCATGCATCTTAAATTTGCAGGTCGGGCGTAGGCGCCCCTGTTGTTGGAGACCTTGATGGCGAGTATCGCCACGACAGCAGAAAAAACATTCTTGAATGGTGTCTGCCTGTCATTGATGAAAACAACAAAACTGGAAGTTTGGAGTTCAGCATAGCCGGGAGGCCAAATGACTTCTTCCCAGTGAATGTCTCATTTGTGTCTAAACGCAACTATTCCAACATTCAGGTGAGCTGTAGCGTTGGGATACAAGTCTAGTGGTGGTGGTGGTGGTGGTGGTGATGATGATGATGATGATGAAATGGGGAAGAAAAAAACATGAAAAATGAATCTCTTTTCCTGTTACTATAGGTGGCTAAAGTGACCCAGGTAGAAGGGGACAGCCCGGTGAAATACTCCACCGAGACTTCCTTTGTTGTCGACAAGTATGAGATACTCTAAAGACTTTTAAACGAAATGTTTCTAGCCTGCCTGCCTACCTGTGTAACAGTTTGGACACAGTACAACCAGCGTGTCCAAATTTCCCCAAATGGCGTGCAGTATTTGTGTATTTGTTTGTATGGCAAAGGAAAATTCTATATGTTTATATAAAAATGAATCTTAAGAGGTAAACGAACCACATGAATACAGACGGACCTTTTAAGCATTGTGACTAGAGGCCAAGGACACGGAGCTGCTGTCACACCGCGTCGTATCATCTTACACAATACCCTAAATATGGAAACATCTTCATGATCCCTGAAATAAATTATAGGAGGAACTTGAAAGTTGCCCCAGTGTAATATATTTTCTATATTGTAACCTTACAGAACCCCAGAACAGGAAGGTTTTTGTGGGGGGTTTTTTAAGCCGATGTTCCTAGATGATAAACGGATAGTGGCTCTGTGTTAAAACATAAATAGCTTTCACATTTTCACTAGGTTCTATATTTAGGAGGGCAGTTTTGTTTTTTGTTTTTTTGCAAACTTATTATAATTTTAATTATGGATGCATGTAAGGTCCATCCAGGACAAAATATTGTTTTCGATTTGCTTCTTTCTGCATCAGTTGTTTTCACAGTAATACTTCAATTACTGCAAGGATCGCTGTGAAGGCAGAAACCGCTCCCGATTCAAACGTTTTCTTCGGCTCTGATGGCTGTTAGCATCCGCTACCAAGGAGCTGTAGAGTATTGTAAAGGTCTTCAACACACTAGAGGAAAACACTGACACAGTAATGAAGGAGTAAGAGGAGCCTTGCTATTCTTCCTTCATATAACCAGGCATTTGCAATCTGAAACTTTATATCTGTTGAACCAACTTGCACTATTTTCCCTGAGTGCTTTAAATTTGTCAGTGCAAATCTAACATTGATTCAAGTGAAGTCTAATAAAAGAGTCAAAGTTATAAGATTGGGTTTTTGGGGGGAAATTCAAGTGCTTGAGTTCTTCATTCGCATTTTCAAGTCTCAGCACTTAAATCCTGCATTAATAGTAGACACGAGCGTTCATGATATTTCATGTATTTTCACGTGTTTTCATTTCCAGCTTGATTTAAGAATATCAAAACAATAGAAGTCCTCTGTATTGATTTTTTTTTCTCTTGAGTGGAAACTATTTTCTCACTGATCTAATTTTTGTACCTTCCCAAAAACGTGTCCGATAATACTTTTTTGAGGGGGTTATTTTATTATGCAATGGAAAGATGACAATGACAACATTCCAGCTTACAATGACTTGTTTTTGATATTAAAGCATATTGCTTGAATATGAATGTGAGGTGTGTTTTGTGAGTTGTATTTTATTTCCAGGACCAAATTGATTGTTTTCTCTGATTGGTTGCTTGATGGGCGGTACAGCAAGAAGGACTAACTGACGAATCTTAATTTAAACTAAATTACAGAAAATATATTACAATTGATTTTTCACTTTTACTGTTGTTGTGTGCAGGCTTAGGAAATTTACAAGAATCCCTTCAGGTGAATTAGTGTACAGTATGTAAGTTTTGTAACTTTTGCTACAGGACTTCATAGTTTATTCATTTTTAAATAAATTCTCAAGACAGTATTTAATACATGAAAACACTTAGATAATTTCTTTAAAAGAAATAGGCATTAGACATGAAAACAATTCATATTTAGGTCATTCATTTCAACAATTCAGAAATAGCAGTTGTATGAAAGTGAACATTTGCATGCTATACGCCATGCCATTTGCCAATAACAATATAATCAACATGAGATGTAAGGTATTGGAAATAGGCCTGTGGATCTTTTGGGACTATAGGAATTGAAAAGGGGGTTGGATTATTATTCCTTATTAAAGAGGGAAGGCCTTAAATTCATTGAAGAATGAAGAAGATGGAAATCGATTTTTCCTATAAATGATATTTATATTTCCAGATTGTAAATCAACATTTGTTTTTACTTTGTTACAGTGTGGTGGAATTCACAGACCAACATTATTAAAGATATTGAATTTGGAGATGTGTTTTGATAGTTATTAGCCTATTTCATAGGTTCCCAACCCTGGTCCTGAAGTAACCTCTGTCCTGTATTAATGTATAGAATAAAATGTTACTTAAATGTAATACACTTGTAGTTGGATTATTAGAGACATACAATATGACTGCATGAGGTGATATGCATGAAGCCTTGTATGAAATGCAGTAAATCAAGTCTCATGTATTTTTATAATTGCTTTACTGTCCTCTGCACATGATCCAAATCCTCAAATATCAGCCTCCTTATTGGTCAAAATTTGTCAAAAGTTGACTTTTTTTTAAATACTTGTTTTCAAGGTATTTGAGGTTTGGATTTAGCTGAAGTGCTGACACAGAACATGGGTTCCATGCCCTGCACAGTTTAGTATTTCCCTACTCCCAACACAGCTGATTCATATGGGTGGCACAGTGGCGAAGTGCTTAGCACTGTCGCGGCACAGCAAGAAGGTCCTGGGTTTGAGCCCCAGGTTTGACATTGGTGCCTTTCTGTGTATCTGCATGGGTTTCCTCTGGGTGCTCTGGTTTCCTCCTTGAGTCCAAAGACATGCACATTAGCTACCCTAAATCGCCCATAGGTGTGTGTGCCTGAGTGTGCCAATGACAGATGGAGCGACATGTTGGTTGGGGTATTCCATGGTCGCATCAGATGACATAATGCCGATCCATCTTGTGAAGACTGGGAACCCCGCACGGTGTGGGATTAACGCTAGGATGAAGAAGGACACATCTGATTCATTCAACCAGAGCCATTTGTTTTGTCTGGTCACTGGAATTGAATAATATAAGCTTGGACCTAATGTGTTCTTTCTGTGGACATTTCAGGAACAAAAGACTTAATGTTTCCACTAAATAGCCCAAATGTTATTGGACACATTGAAATAATAAGTCTAATATTTGAATAGTTGCATTGTGTTAACAGCTGGCCTGGGAAATGTCCAGTTTAATGGGTCTCTGGCTGCAAAGTATTTGAATACCTGCTATTCCAAAAACAAACCAGACTCGATTAAGTGCATTTCACACAGACTTCATGTTGTTCAATATCACTTTAATAATCTGATAATTTGGGACTGTCTTTAGCTCACAGTGTAGTACAGGGATCTGTACAGTAATCCTACACAGGGGCTTACTGTAGGACCTGGGGCCATCTGAGGACTAACTATAAGAAATATAATAACTTTAAGAGTGGTTGTGATAATGTCCACCACTGTAAGGAAAAATAAGAAAGAAGAAAGAAAGAAAAGAAAAACTGCTTCACAGTGTTCACAGTCAGGCACACATTTTGTGGACGCTGTAGCTTTAAGAAACGTCATCACACGCCTACTTCCGGGTTGTTATTGAACTATGGACTTTTTTCTGAACGTCTTGTAAACTCTCTTATAGTAAATAACATTATACATATAACTTTATAATGATTTGCATTTTACTTGTTGCAGGTCATGGTACACTTTTAGAGACGCAGATTAAGGTACAGAACTACATTTGTTGTTGTTTTTAATCTGTGTTCAGCATTTCGAGGCACGGAGGTTTTTTCCTCCAACGTTTCCAACATTTACCTAACAGTTACCTCTGGGAAATCAACCAAACAGTCTAGTGTAGGAGTGTGACTGCTTTACACACACACACACACACACGTTTTTATTAAGGAGTCCATTCAAACCTGGTAGGACTTTACCTTAGGAATGCACTGGCTGTTTTGCTTCGTCTTACATAACAGTAATATATATATATATATATATATATATATATATATAGTGTATATAAATATACTGTATATACAGTCGTGGTCAAAAGTTTACATACAGTTGTAAAGAACATAATATCATGGTTCTCTTGAGTTTCTCGTTACTTCTACAACTCTGATTTTCCTCTGATAGAGTGATTGGAACAGATACTTCTTTGTCACAAAAAACATTCATG
>JAQLOM010000003.1:14878698-14890242 GCA_030068315.1 Chrysichthys thysi
GCGGTGGATTGGCAACCCGCCCAGGGTGTGTCCCGCCTCTCGCCCAATGTCAGCTGGGATAGGCGCCAGCTTCCCCCTGCAACCCTGAACAGGATTAAGCGGCAGAAGACGAATAAAGACGAATAAAAATATACTTAGATTCAAGGATGGTATTAAGGAAAGGCAAGTTTTTGGCATGGGCATGGAGTATGTAGTTTATTCTGAACAAGTCTAACTTATTCTGAATAAATCTCAACACATCAAATACACATTATTATCCTTGTCATGTCAACTGTTTTTCAGATTTTTGGAAAAATTTCAATTTATTGTGTGTTCTTTTCAGAGTTGTAATAAAAAATCAAGATAAGTTTATTTCAGAAATGTTTTCATGAAATTTAGATTTGAAATTTGCATTGGCAGAAATTTAGAAATGTAGTAATTTAGAAATTTAGCCATTTTGAAGAAGGCTTGACAAACACATCCATTTTTGCTTACTCATCATATGTAAACATAAGCTTTCATGTACAGTTACCCTCAAAGTGTACAAATACCTTGAAAGCCTATCACCATGGCTGTTTACTTATTGATTTGGTGAATATCAGCCATGTCTGTTTAACAATATTTATGTTTTAATATGTCAAACAATATAATATAATATTATATGTTTTTGTTTGTTTTTAAACATTTCTTGGTCAGAGAGAAATGCAACCGGTGACAGATTATATCAGGTGATGGGAGCACCTGAAAAGAGCAGTGTAGTGTATAACTGTAAAACCGAAAAACAGAGCTCTGTATAATACAGTATATATTAGGGACACCTTTACATCACCACATTTATGCAAGCCATTCATCAACTCATGTGACAGCAGTACAATGCATATAATCATGCAGACAGAGATCAAGAGGTTCAGTTAATATTAACATCAGACAGACAGAGGAAAACTGGACTAAACCTGAACAGAAAAAAGTTGGGGAAATGTCATCAGGTCTTTATCCTGTCTGTGACTTCCCAGTTTTGATGAGCATATGCCACAGTTCTTGGCTGAAAGAAGCAGAATGCCATGTCTGCACCTGCTTATTCTGCACCCTCTGCCAGGTCAAACTACAATTCCCATGATTCATCACTCTCAGACAACATGGCTGCCTCCTTCCCGCACACTTGATTCCCCCAGACTTCTGATTGGACGCATGTGCATCAAAATAATGCCACGCCCAGCACACACACTCATATATACTCAAAACAGCCACAGAGACTTTGCAAAGCAGTAGGTTAGCTTCCTGCATGGTTGTCACTACCGAGCCATTGTGGGGTCTCCTATTTTCTTTATTGGTATTGACTTGGGGGGCGGCATCATGGTGTGGTGGTTAGCACTGTCGTCTCACAGCGAGAAGGTCCTGGGTTTCCCCCAGGGTCAACCTGGATGCTTTCTGTGTGGAGTTTGCATGTTCTCCCCATGTCTATGTGGGTTTCCTCCGGGTACTCTGGTTTCCTCCCTCAGTCCAAAGACATGCACAGAGGGGATTAGGCTAATTGGCTACTCTAAACTGCCTGTAGGTGTGAATGTGAGTGTGAAAGGTTGTTTGTCTCTGTGTGTTGCCTTGCAGTGGATTGTTGACCTGACGAGGGTGTACCCTGCCTCTTGCCTGAAGTTAGCTGGGATTGGCTCCAGCTTCCCTGAACAGGATTGTTCCAGGATTGTTGACTCAGAAGATGAGTGTGTGATATTCACTTGGAATGTACACTTGAGTTTGAGTGCACTGTTCTGTTTGCTTGATCAAATGAACTCTGCCTGATTATCACTCTGACCTCAGGCTGATGTTTCTGTGCCCCTACCTGATTGTTTGTTTAAATAAAAATACTGAAGCACACCTGCATTCTCCAGCTTCACTTTTTTTTTTTAACCATTCTGTGTAAACTCAAACTATTAAGCATGAAAAACTGAGGAGACAAGCAGTTTCTGAAGTAGTAAACCAGCCCAATCATGGCTGGAATGGGATCAATAGGTGGTAGATGGAAGCAAAGGGTTGTGGGGTGGAGTGCTCCTGGAGGCTCAGAGAAAAAGGTTGTGGTATGCACACAACATCAGAAAAAAAACTTGGCATACACAATATTAAACAGCCTAAGCAATTAAAAGGCTGTTGGCAATATGCTGGTTGTGGTCAAAGATCAAAGTAGGACCCTGCAGACCTTCATTCAGACCTTGCAACACTGCAGGAGGGGGGCTAGGATAGAAGATACAGGAACATTTGAAGGGTAAAGACTGTACCATTGGGGGTGCTAGTCAGTGAATTATGAGCATATTTGATCCGGGGGGTGAGTGCTACTGGAAGAAGGGTTTTGAGAAGCCAGGTCCCAGAGAGCACAGCTTCCAGGTCTTGGTTGGCCCACTTTGTCTGGCCATTGGTTTTGGGGTGGGAGCCAGATGATGGGGGCTTGACAGAAAGACCTCCATACTTGGGAAATTAACTGAGGACCAAGGTCATCTACAATGTCTGTGGGGATTTCATGGATCTGGAAAATGTTTTGAACCAGGTCAGGAGTTTCATGGGTGGTAGGGAGTTTGGAAAGGACTATGAAGGGAACCATCTTGGAGAAGCAGTCAAGGATGATTAATATTACCGATTTACTTTGTGAGGGGGTAGCCCACTCACAAAGACATAGACACTGATGTTGGCATCCATGGTGTGCCCCCAGAAGTGTCGCTTCAGAAGAGACAGTATACAGCTGACTCCAGTGTGGCCACTGAATCGAGAAGTGTGAACCCACAGGAAACCGAATCTGGCAGAAAGAGATATTTTGGACAGCCTTTTCTGGCATCTAGTTGTATCTGTTGGGCTCAAATCTTAGATATGGACTTCAGATACGACCATGGATGTTTTGGTGATAAATCATCATTTCCACAACCAAGTTCAAATCGAACTGTTAAAAAAATGTAGCAAATACTTTGAACTTGAGTGTAGGTGGACATGGATTACTGTGGTTTTCTCCTGAGACGAACATAGTGTATGACCTATAACATTTTAGAAAAGAAAAAAATCTGCTGGCTTTAAAGCTAACTTTTAAAGGAACAAATAACAGCACTGAAATGTAATGGTTTCAAAAGTAAAATGTTTGTTTTTCAAATGTAGTGCAGTTAAAGTCACATGTTTCCAAAAAAAATTGTATTCAAGTAAAATAATGACTCAAAAAATGTAGTTAGGTACAGGAATCAAGTAAATATAATTTGTCAATGTCACTCCTGCCAAGGTTACTGTAATGACAGCACTGCATTTAACCACTGAGGCACAGAGCACAGGCAATGTATGAGGGTGGATTGTGAGAGAAGGATGTGGTTTTTAAACAGAGTGTTGACAGGCAGTGGGGGAAATGTGGCTGGAATGGGATCAGCAGGTGGAAGTGAATGTCGGTGGAGTGGAATGCTCCTAGAGACATGGGGAAACAGGTTAATTACATGCACACAACAATGGAGAATAATGCTTAGCATTCATAATACTAAGCAGCCTAAAGCGTATTCAGCCATTGAGACTGCTGCAGTGATCTGATGATGAGCAGAAGCAAAGTCAGTGTCTTTAAATTGAATCGATATGAGGATCAGGTGTGCCAACATCAGGAGAACAAAAGAGAACACACACACACACACACACCACACACATGCACAAATAAGAGAGAGAGGTCAACAGGGTTAAAAGGAGAAATGGGGGGGCACCATAAAAATGGGAAGTATGTCCGGGACCAAGACAAAAAACATGGCACCTTTTGTTTGAACCCACTCATTTTTAAGTGATCAGAAACATGGACTGACAAGCATTTCTTCTTGCCTAGGTGTTGGTTTTTTAAACAGTTTGTAGCTCTGAATGACTACTTGTCAGGAAGGCGGGTTGGGCAGGATACATGTGCGGAGAGCCAAGAATAAATATATAAATATTTATTTTAAAATGAACACAAACAAATCCAAATCAGCAAGCAAGAGACGAACTCCACAAAACGGGCAGGAGGACGAGAGATCAGACGAACGGGCAAAACTAGGCAAGATGGGAATGTAATCGGTAAACACAGTCCGTAGTCAGAAACGGGTATCCAAACGAGACAGACTAGGGCTAAGACAGAGAATCGAAAAACGGGAAACAAAACAGGTCATACACACGTAAATCCAGCATGGTATCAGAAGGCTCGGTAATAACAAACGCACGGGGGACGTTAATACTTCGCACCGTGTGTGCGAAAACGAGAGTCCTTTATACTCCTCTTAACAAGGTCTACCTGGTCCTCATCACAGTCAGATGACCTTGATCATGATACGTTTGCGCATGCGCCGCTGGCGCTAATGTCTTGTGCAGAATACATCGCTTTCTGCAAGCTTGAAAGCCGGTGTTTTTTACCGGTGTGCTTCGTGCGGCTCCCTCATGCACCATGGAAGCGCATACAGTTCGGGCGAGTCTGTGAGAGAACCCCCCCACAAGGGCACTTCCTCCTGGAGCGCCCTCTGCAATGATTTCCCTTTTTGGAGGACCTGGACCTGAGGGTTCAAGGCACACACAGTACACGATAAGCTCGAGGCTAGGCGTGGACCCACGTGTACCTAAGTTCAGGACCCGGGGCGTAGATCCCGGGGCGGACTCAACCCCGGGCATGCCACGTGCAATTGTGGCACTGGACGACGAGTCAGACGCGGCTGTGATGTTGAACGAAGAGACAGACGTGGCTGTGGCTGGAGACGAGGAACCAGGCGTGGCTGCAGCTGGAAACGAGGAACCAGACGAGGCGGAGACTGGAGACAAGGAGCCAGACAAGGAGCCGGACGGGGCTGTGGCAGCAGATGAAGAGCCGGACGAGGCTGTGGACCCTGGTGACAACCTTGGTGCGTCACCTGGCGTGGCTACGGACCCAGACGCAGCATCCAGCGTGGCTGCGGACCCAGACGCGGGGCCTGGCGTGTCCATACACCCAGACGAGGGGCCTGGCATGCCCAGCGACCCAGACGAGGGGCCTGGCATGCCCAGCGACCCATACGAGGGGCCTGGCGTGCCCGGCGACCCAGACGAGGGGCCTGGCGTGCCCGGCGACCCAGACGAGAGGCCTGGCGTGGCGGTAGACCCAGATGCCGACCCTGGCACAACTGCGGGTTCTGGCATGGGTCTCATGACCTCTTCAGGTGAGTCTGCAAAGGCCTTGGTCGGAGCTGTGGTGGCCTCGGGCGGGTCTGCGAAGGCCTCGAGCGGAACTATGGTGGCTTCGGGCGAATCTGCGAAGGCTTCAGGTGGAGCTATGAAGATCCCTGGCAGAGCTATGAAGACATCTGGCAGAGCAGCGAAGACCTCTGGCGGAGCTATGAAGATCTCTGATGGGCCTGCAAAGACCTCAGGTGGAGCTATGAGGATCTCAGGTGGAGCTGGAGCTGTGAAGGGCTGTGGTGGAGCAGGAGCTTCGAAGGTCTCTGGCGGAGCAGGAGCTGAGAAGGTCTCTGTGATGGCAGGCGTCTCTGCGACGGCAGGCGTCTCTGCGACGGCTGGTGTCCCTGCGACTTCCAACTGGACCATGGTCTCAGTGTTGGCCGACGGCCCAGCGCCGGTCGCGGACGGCCCAGCGCCGGTCATGGATGGCCCAGCGGTGGTTGCAGACGACTCTGACGTGGACAACTTTGAGTCTTGGCATGCTGAAGATTCTGTGGAGCAGACTGTTGGCGACTCTGTGGAGCAGACTGCTGGTGGCTCTGTGGAGCAGACTGTCGGCGACTCCGAGGCGTGGACGCTGACTGTCGGCGACTCAGAGGCGCGGGCGCTGACTGACGACATCTCAGAGGCACGGGCGCTGACTGACGATGTCTCGGAGGCACGGGCGCTGGCTGTCGACATCTCGGAGGCGTGGGCGCTGGCTGTCGACGTCTCGGAGGCGTGGGCGCTGGCTGTCGACGGTGTATCATAACTTTACTTGACATCCAGCGAGAATTCAGCACGAACCTGGACCTCCGGCGCGAAGTCGGAACAGGGCTGGACCTCCGGCGCGAGGTCGGAACAGGGCTGGACATCCGGCGTGAGGTCGAGACGAGACTGGACCTCCGGCGCGAGGTCGGAACGAGGCTGGACCTCCAGCGCGAGGTCGAGACGAGACTGGACCTCCGGCGCGAGGTCGGGACGAGACTGGACCTCCGGCGCGAGGTCGGAACGAGGCTGGACCTCCAGCGCGAGGTCGGAACGAGGCTGGACCTCCGGCGTGAGGTCGGAACAGAACATGGCTTTCGACAAGGCATCGGAACTTGGCTTGACCATGTGATTTGACTTAGCTTCATGACTTGGCTTGGCTTCTAACGAGGACTGGACTTATGCTTTCTATGTTGTCCCTTTCTCTTAATTCCGTGAGAGTGGCTCCCTGAGCAATTACTGCCTCTAGTGAACTAGGCTGGGGCTCTGGAGAATTATCCTCTCGTGTATGTTCTGTCTCTGCCTTGGATTCTGGAGTGCACAACTCCTCTTTGGCCATTAGAGGGAGCTCAGGAGCGGATGCCTCCCTGTCGGCCATTGGAGGGGACTCGGGTGGATGCCTAGGGCTAAGACAGAGAATCGAAAAATGGGAAACAAAACAGGTCATACACACATAAATCCAGGATGGTATCAGAAGGCTCGGTAATAACAATCGCACAGGGGGATGTTAATACTTCACACGGTGTGTGCGAAAACGAGAATCCTTTATAGTCCTCTTAACAAGGTCCACCTGGTCCTCATCACAGTCAGATGACCTTTATGACCATATGACCAGATGACCATGATATGTTTGCGCATGCGCCGCTGGCACTACTGTTTTGTGCAGAATACACCGCTTTTTGCAAGCTTGAAAGCCGGTGTTTTTTACCGGTGCACTTCGTGCGGCTCCCTCATGCGCCGTGGAAGCGCATACAGTTCGGGCGAGTCTGTGACACTACTACTGTTTTGAGCCATGGGTTTCACCTGTAAAGACTATTTGTTAAAAAAGGATACACACCAACATAACTGGAGAAATGTCTATGGGAATCTATTACTGCCATTGTAAAGCCATTGGGCATAGTTTGGAACATCCTGAAAGAGAAACACCACTGGTCTACTAATAACCAGACATCAAACTGGGTTGTCCGAGGAAAACAACAGCAGTTGAGGACAGAAATAATGTGCAAGCTGTGAAGAAAACCCCAAAAACTACAGTGAGTGACACCACCAACAACCTCCACAGTGCAGGGGTGAAGGTAACGCAATTCACTGTTCAATGCAGCCTTTGAGAGCAAAAATATAGAGGCCATACCATAAGATACAAACCACTCATCAGCAATAAGAACTGAAGGGTCAGATTGGAACTCGCAAAGAAACACAGATGAGCTATTAAAGTTCTTGAACCAAGCTTCACCTCCAAAGGCCAAAATGTGGAGAAAGAAAGGATCTGCTCATGATCTAAAACATACATGCTCATCAGTCAAGCATGGTTGAGGTAGTGTCACGGCTTGGGCTTGCATGGCTGTCTCTGGAACAGGCTCACTAATCTTTATTGATGGTAAGAGCACCATGAATTCAGTAGTCTACAGAAACATTCTGTCTTACAGAGAAATGCATTTAATCTAATCATGAGAAACTTCATCATGCTGCCAGACAATGACTGAAACACACTGCCAAGACAACAAAGGGAAACGTGGAAGGTTTTACACTGGCCAAGTCAATCACCATACCTTAACCCAATTGAGCATGCATTTCTCCACCTAAAGAAGAGACTGAAGGAGAAACCCCTCAAAACAAACAATAACTGAAAGAAGCTGTGGTGCAAGCCTGGAAGAATGACAAAAGAAGGCACCAGTAGTTTGGTGATATCAGAGGGTCAGCAGCCTGATGCAGCTTTTGCAAGCAAAGGATTTATGTGTTAATTACTTTAATTTACCTTTTAACAATCTGTTCCCATACTTTTGTACGTGTTATAGATATGTATTTTTTGACATCTGCGTTAATAAATCTGTACTGTCGCCTCACAGCAAGAAGGTCCTGGGTTCGAGCCCCGGGTTCGGCACGGGTGCCTTTCTGTGTGGAGTTTGCATGTTCTCCCCGTGTCCACGTCGGTTTCCTCCGGGTACTCCGGTTTCCTCCTGCGGTCCAAAGACATGCATATTAAGAGAATTGGCTACTCTAAATTGCCCATAGTTGTGAGTGTGTGTGTGTGTGTGTGTGTGTGTGTGTGTGTGCGTGCATGAATCCAAGTTAGGGGAGGGTTGGGCGTGGGGCTAGCTACCTCACCCTGTAGAATGTACTTCTCTACAGAAACGTCAACCGAGCCCCATAGGGGCCGCTTGACGCCATATATGCCGTATGGCATGTCAAGGCATAGACAGACAGACAGTTTGCATGTCAGTAAAAAAAAGGGGAAAAAAGGATATTTTACATATTAAATATTTAACATATTTCATAACATGTTATGTAACAGAATGCCTTTCAGACAAAATATATAAAATAATGACACCTATTGGGTTTTAGAAGCAAAAAAAGCAAGTGTGTCAAAGAATCCAGGAATTAATTGCAGTGGGTTTCAGTAATAATGTTCGAGGTACTAAAGGTTATGTATAGTACCCAAAACATCCAGTGAAACAGAACGTTTCCGACAAAAGTCCTTTGTCAGCTGTGCAAGGATGGTGCTTCTGAGGCTATGGTAAAACCTGTGTCCGTTTTTACGACACTTTTTGAAGGCACATTTACTTTTCTTGTTATTAATTGATTTCTAAATCGAATCTAAAATTTACTACGCTTATTTCTAGATATTTGACTAATTTTAAACTTGAAATGATCTTAAGTCACCTTACTCATTTGACATCAATCGAGATTTTAAAAAACCTCTCTAGCGAACACAAATTGATCAATCATCTTGCGTATGACTAATCAGTCTATTATGTTTAACCATCCAGAGTTCAGGTTGAATTGAACACTAAGCTGTACTGCTGTGTCCTGTGAAGCCTGTTTAAAAAGGGAAGAGGGGGGTATAGTAGAGACATAGGGAGGGACAGAGGCAGAAAGGAGGTGGGACCCAGAGGCTGGAAAAAGGAAGTCCTATGTGTATAAAATTGTGTCTTCAGAACATGCTTGCTCAGGCTTGCTTGGCTCTCCTGAAACCTGCCTCTAAACTGGGAGGTGAAGTTCTCCTGTAGCAATTTTTGTTGGTGTAGCACTCCTCTGTCTAACTCTCTCTCATTGTGTGCCTCATCTTTTTTACATCCTGCTGAGTGGGAGGAGGGATGGACAGTGGAGTCGTCTAAAAATGGACAAACAAATGAAAAGAGGAAATACAGAACAAGTGTCTGAAGAGGTTTCCCTCCCTTTCACTGCCTCTGCCTTTGAGACTTGGGATAGAGAAACTTCAACTCAGAAGGTGTGAAATTTGAGGAAGAAGGCGAGGGAACAACCCCGTAGTCTGCAGTTTTGGTCAGTATTTTGGGTAGGGGGTTTTATGGGAAAAGAAAGTCTGCTTCTTTTAGTATTTCACCTAACACATGAACATTGTTGAGGTATTACACGGTGTATATGTTGGTAAAAGGGGGTTAATAGATTGGAATTGCGCAGTGGGGTGGGTGTACCCAAGAACATGCTGGAAAGGATTCTGTGCTTCAACTCTGTGCTTCAGATGTTTATAGAACTGTACAACATGTTATAGGATGTTTCTGTGTGAATAGCTGTGATCTGTGACATGACAGTAGATGACTGACTTAACTGTGGCTGCTTGAGTTTGACACGTGGTAGTGCCATGCTTTTTTTTTCATGCTAATGAATAATAAATCTAATGGGATTATTTCATAGGCATAATAATTCTGGATGCATCCCTATTTAAAAGTGTCTGAGCCCTCAAGTCATATCTACATCAGTTTTAAGTTTTATGTATACTGTTACGTTGTAGGAAATGCAGTTTATTAGTTATTAGTAAAATATCTACAGTTATTTGTAGACTCGTCGTGCATAATTAACAGAATTTCTTTTTTCCTACGAAATGTCTGGGTTATACATTTAGATCAGGATTTTACTCATTTTACCCACAACTACTTTGCACTTAAGCATTCTTTATGTTCCTTACCTTATGGTGTTTAGATCATTTGAATCTCATAGATATATGAAGCTATAAACTGGGCTTTCAGATTTTACTGGGGCCTAAGATGACCCATAGAACAATATGGTTTTACATGGTACTAGATATACTAGGAAGTATAGTTTGGATTACATTAGTAAGTAATCTTTCAGTTGCCTAAAAATAGTTTTTAATATGGGAGTGCTTTTAGAGTTTATATAAGTGTGGAGAATTTCAGTAAAATGGGGATGGCATATACAGGTACCGTATTTTCCGGACTATAGAGCGCATCGGAATATACGCCGCACCCACTAAATTTTAAAAGAAAAAAATATTTTTACATATATTAGCTGCACCAGACTATAAGCCGCAGATATATACGTTGTGAAATGAAATATTTACACAAGAAAGATTTTGTAAATGTTTATTTACATACTTTAATGTGCATGTCATGCTGCTTGCGTCAAGTGCCAAGCGCCTTTGCATTGATCTGTTGCATCTGTCACGTCACTGTTGGCAGTTAGCGAAGAAAAATCTATAGATAAGCTGCATTGTTGTACAAGCTGCAGGGTTCAAAGAGTGGGAAAAAAGCAGCGGCTTATAGTCTGGAAAATACGGTAGTCTTCAAGTTACGATGGAGATGAGTTCCACCAAGTCGAAAATATTTTATGTCGAACCACTGTGTTGAACCACTTAGCCTAGCTTAGGTACCTCAGCCTAGCTTAGCCCCGTTTGGCCCCGCTTAGCCTAGCTTATGTCTTGTAGAAGACATGCCTTTGAATTAAAATTAGCTCTTGAAGCACACAAAAAAAAAACCCAGAGTAATGCACTGTACAGAACACCGATACACAAGGTAACTCCATGAGCTGCGGGAGAGAGTGAGGCATTGCGTGAGGTGAGTGATCTGGGCGCCGTCCACGTACTTCCGGGTGTCATCCAAACATCTGCGTACATCATACGCTGGCCTGCCACCGATGCCCGCTTGCAAATTTTAAATATTTTCAAAATATTTTACAATTTTCAGCGTATCACAATCGTCATCGTAACTATTGTAAGTCGGGCCATCGTAACTCTGGGAGCACCAGAACTGTAAATTTAAGATCTCAAACAGAGATCTTAAATTTAAAACAGAGTCATTATTAATGTAGTTGTAGTACTTGAGGTTGTAACTCTTAATGCAGTATGTTGTATTTTTCTGTAAAATGGTGAGTAGTTGTATGATATTGTGTCTAACCCAATTACAGTACTTCAAATTTGTAAACAGGACACAATATTAGGTCTACTACTACATTATAGATACAACAAATAAAGATATAAATTTATTGGTTATACTTATTGAGACATCAGTACTAGTGTATATAAAATAATACAGTTGTGATCAAAAGTTTACATACACTTGTAAAGAACATAATATCATGGTTCTCTTGAGTTTCTCGTTACTTCTACAACTCTGATTTTTCTCTGATAGAGTGATTGGAACAGATACTTCTTTGTCACAAAAAACATTCATG
>JAQLOM010000003.1:14916245-14927436 GCA_030068315.1 Chrysichthys thysi
TGTGTGTGTGTGTGTGTGTGTGTGTGTGTGTGTGTGTGTGTGTGTGTGTGTGTGTGTGTGTGTGTGTGCATGCTCTCTGCATTTCTAATTTTCCTAATAAACACTTCCTCTCGTTTTCATTTATTGCTGTGCACTGATAGGACAAAACCCTCAGTTTGTCTGGCAGGTGGAATTTAAAAACAAAATCCATCTTTCTGTCGAAGCTGCTGGCTCGGCACCAAATGTTTAGTATCGAAACCAGCGATCCTTCTTAAACCGTAATCATCTGCATAAGTGGCATTGGCTAACGATATGTTTATAGGAACATTGCGGATCATTTTCGTACTCATGCAGTGCAGGAGCTTTACAGAAGCAGTTTAGCCAAGAAGACCAGCTCTTACTGTAATGTGGTTCTTTTTTGTGCTTTTCTTAAAATTCCTTCCTGACTTATGTTATGCAAGTGTGTTTCCTCTTGGCTTCCTGTCTCACCTCAGCCGTTAAAACCCGACAGCTCTCCATTCCTCCTCTGTCTATCGGCACACTAAATGTATGAGTCACTAACATTAACATTATTACCGGTGACTGGATTTCAGAAGAGAAGAGAGACATAAGTTCCACTTTCTTCTTCATCTTCGTCTTCTTCTTCCTCCCACTGTCAGTGGTATTCTCTGCCAAGCCTGAACTGTCTGGTGTGAGAATTCTTAATGAGCCAAAATGTCTGCACAAGACCTTCATATTTTCTTTTTAACTGGTGTAGAAGTGATGGTGCCACCACACACACACACACACAATCAAGAAGGAAGCGTATGAATATGAGGGCATATATTATAAATGTATGCACACACTTATTAATGGTCTTAAGAGTATGAAGTACACCCCCGAAGGACACATCCCCACACACACACACACACACACACACACACACACACACACACACACACACACACACACACACACACACACACAGAGTCGTTGCCACTTCTTATACTTACTTTTCCACTTGCAGGTGCTGATGAGGATGACGGGAGGGGGGAGTTAGAAAGTCATTGTGCTGCAACTGTGTACAGAAGCAGGAGGGCTTCATAAAGCCCAGTAGAGACAACAACCAAAAACCCCCAGCAGCTGCCTCCGCACCAGCCTGCTTCTCTCTAACAGCACAGCGAGTCCGGACCTGACCAAGCGGGAGCACGGCGGGAAACTTAGAAAGAGAAGAACCCAGAGAAAGAGCGGTAACAAGCAATGTAGGTTTCTCCCTGTCTGGAGCTGCTGTCTAGCTTTAGCAATTTTGCGCTCTCTTTTAATAATGTTCTCGTGCTCTCTCTTGGTAAAACTTTATGAATTACTGCAAAAGAGAGAGGGGGAAATGTTCAAATGAGACAAAAGGAAAAATCGAGAGACGAGGGGGAAAAAGGTGCGCGCGGTCGGTCCATCTTGCCCCCCATTTTCCATTCATCTTCTTTTTTTCGCCATCACTTGCCCCTTTTCTTCTTTTCTCGCGCTCTCCCTGCGCACTTGCCTTTGTCCGCGTTTACTCTGTCTGTCTGCTTGGCTGAATGCGGGTGTCATGGTGAGGAAACCGAGGTTCCAGGCGTTGGGCTCTGAGCAGGGGTGCAAGGGGAGGAGGACATCCATTTTCAAAGCCATGGCTATGTGTCTATTGTGTTAAAGCAGTCTGTCAGTATGAGGGGGAAAGCCTGCCAGCCCAGGCTGGACAAGGCGGAGAGAGAGAGGGAGAGAGAGAGAGAGAGAGAGAGAGCTGCTGTCCCGCTGAGGTATCTCATCTCCAGAGCTCCCTCTCTTCTCTGCTGTCTGTCCTCCGTTATCCCATCCATCAGTTAGATCTCTCTCTGCAATCCTCTGATAGTTCATTCAGCTTCTGGGCTCCGGGCGTGTTAGTGCTGTGTTTTACCGCACCTCATTTGTAAGTGCCTTTTTATTAGCAGTTTCCCCTCGCAGGGACCGCTTTACACCGCTTTGCCCGAAAAGCACGGCGCGACGATCTTATTTGCATTAAAAAAAGAGATCAGCTAAAGCTATCAGCCTGTCGTAATCTTCACAGCAATCTGATTAAGTCAGATATATTTACCGTGAAGGGAATTCATTTTGAATTTGTGAATTGTAAATAAAAAATAAACAAACAAACAAACAAACAAACAGTCTAAATAGAGCACTCTGGAAACATCTGTAGTTTGCCACAAGTGCTGTATAAAGCATCTTGGTATTGTAGGGCCATTCATTCACATCCTTAAAAGGTTTTCATGTTATATTTTTATGACTTGTTTTGTTTTGTTTTTACAAAAAAAATGGGGTTTTTTTTGGTTAAAAACTCTTTAATACGAGCTATACTTGAAATTAGAGACTAACAGGTTCATGGCGTTTCATTGTAATGCCGTAACAGTCGTCAGATTATTACTTGTTTTTTAGTGCTGTAAAAACTTGTTCAGTGAAACCTGAAACAGCTAGTATTGCTAACTAGGATACATATATATATGTATATGTATATATATATGTATGTGTGTGTGTGTGTGTGTGTGTGTGTGCGTGCGTGCGTGCGTGTGTGTGTGTGTGTGTGTGTGTGTGTGTGTGTGTGTGTGTAGCTCAATGAAATGATCATTAAGATAACACCCTTCTTGCACTCATTGAATACTCAGTATTCAATACTCAATACCTGATCACACACATAATGTGAAGTATGAGTAATTTAATCATTTTTTTATCTCTATAAATAAGTGTGTAACTAAAAAATGTAAAAAAAATTTAAAACACACACACACACACACACACACAACTTTACAGTGTTGAGAAGAAGTAACGAACAGCCGGTTGAACGCTTGCCAGTCCATTCTATCTAACTTTGGTAAAATGCCAGAAAAGTGTTGTAAGAGAAATCCCGTATAACTTTTAAAGGCTGAGAGGACTTCCTCCTCTTCCCCCTCTATTTCCTGTCAATGGCTGGACTTCAGAGCATGACACTTGAGCATCTTCAGGGACGCAGAGTAGACTCAGAGTGACACACAACCCCGGGTTTATGCAGCTGAGCTGAACTCACTGACTTCTGTTAAAAAAAAAAAAAAAAAAAGGGAGGAAAAAGAGGGGAAAAATGGCTGGAATGTGTCTGAAAAGTGTTAATTGGATTAACGCATCGGAGACTGCTGCTGTTAGATTCTTACTCTCTTCGGTCTCCATTCTTGGATTTTCTGATGATGTTAAAGAACGACTTTGCACAAGGATATGTAGTGTGATTTACCTGGAGGGTTTATTTGGCTTACAGCGACTGTAGAATCCAAGAATCCTTCACGTCTACCGAGCAGATAGCTACAACTCAGAGTGTTAGTCATGCCTGAGCGAGGTGTGCTTTTTTTTTTTTTTCTTCATTCCTTTCAAATCATATATAAACGATTTCCTGTTTCTTAGAGAATTTGCAATATCATGAGTATGGTGTTATTTGATCTTATTTTTCACTTGTTTTCTGTATTTAGTTAAAAGCCTGAAGCTTGAATTGGTTTAAAAGCAGAAACTTCCAAGTCTTCAGTAGATAAAGGGTTGTAGATAATACAACTAATAGCGTTTAATGGACAGTATTTTTTATATTTTATGTCGTGTTCTTGTTGTGGTTTAACTCAATCTTTTAGAATTGTAAAACCCTGTCTTCCCTGTCCACAGGATGTCTTCTGTTTTACAGTAGATCTTGTGTAGGTCTCCTGTTTGAACAGAAGGGGGCGAAACTGTACACCTTTGTTCAGTAGCTCGTTCTGGTGGCCGCCGCATTATACCTCCTCGCCTCCTCTGTATTGTGTCTAAGATACATTTGTTACACATTTATGACGTTCAGTACTGTGTATAATTGTGATATCAACCGACGTTGTACGCCTCTGATGCTTGATCATTTTTTTCAGACTAGCATTTTTTTTGTGACGCACACATAGGCCTATCGTCGACCGAATCGACATGGGTTTGTGATTTGTGGTGCAGGAATACAGCATATCTATAATATTCCCTTTTTCCTGTCCGTTTTCTGTATTTAATATACACTATGCAATTCAGACTTAACAATCAAGTGAATTATGTATATATATATATATATAATCAATATACGTGTAACAACACTTCATATATAATGCCCTATATTTATCCTCCTTTACTTTATTTAAAATAAATGCTAGAGGTTTGGCAGTGATGGCAGTGAAGATATTTTTCACACAAGACAGAAAATGTATAAATATTCCTAATAAGAGCAAATTGCGTTTATACAGTGTACCTAATAATAGGTAGACAATTCTACGATGTGTTTCGAGCGCAGATATTTCAGACAAGGTTTTGACTAGTTATGAAAGATTTGCACAACTAACTCTGTTGATTTTTGGACTCGGTGCGATAAAGGCTGATTGATTTTCACTTTTCGAATAGGAAATTTCAATTTGTCGAGAACAGTTGATCAGACTCTTGATCACAATCTGTAGAAAACAAGGCTGAGTGACTGTTCCTTCCCGAGCAACATGTCCAGTGAGTCAGAGTAGCTTCTAATCTTTTAATATAAGCTGAACTTCCAGGCCTCCTCAGGGAAATAAAGTGAACATCAGATTACGTGTTCTGGACTACTCATGCTCGTTTGTCTGGAGCTGTTAACAAATTTATAACAGTAATGTAAATTAAATGCAAGCCAAATCCTGCAAGAGGAGGATAGGATTGTTGACCATGTGGCTTTTATATTCTGCGCCTACTCTTGTAACCAGGTTTTCCTAGGTGACCCGGGTGCTGAGGCTTAGCTGCGCTGTAGCAGGCCTCCAGACTGCACATGGCTCGTGTAGTGTGGCTCGGAGCTGATTTGTTTCCCTTCCTGTAAGGCCCTCATGCACCCCCTTACTGACTCCCCCTTTCTCCGAGCAGTGTAAACACACAGCTCCAGAGGAATGTTGGACTCTCTGACCTCACGGCAAGCACTCGGCTGTAGTTCACTCGGTTCAGCTTGGCCGCTCTGTGCTCGGGAAGAGAGAGCGCGCATCCAGCTCTGCTCTGGCACATTTCCTCCTGCTCCTGCTGCCGCCACCGCCGCCATTGTGCTCCTCTCAGGCTATGTCTGTCTGTCTCTTCAGTCTCTCTCGCTCTTGTTTTCACTCTGTCTACTCGATTACTCATTCACCGTCTGTCTCTTCCTCTGCTGACGCGCTCACATAGGCTTTAGGAGAAATACTACAAATGCATTACATCTGTGTTTCCCACAATTCCGTGCAATTAGGCACTTGTGCTGAACGTAGTCCACCCCCCCCCCCCCTCAATCTTTCTGGGCCGATTGCATGCTGCAAGCGGATGCTTAGGGGTCTAGAACAGGCAGAATCTTTAAGTAGCTTTCCGGACAGTGGCCCACAGATAGGTGTGGATCGGCTAAAGATAGATCAAAGCAGACAGCATCTGTCAGTGTGCGTAAAGGCAGTGTAAAATGAATGTTTGACCTCCTCCCTCCCGCGCCGGTCTGAGCTCTGCCATTTTTAGCATACACAGAAGAGTCGCTCTCAAACACCCCACTCCCTAGTCTCTCAAACCTGCTCGTTCTGGAGGACAGGAGCCGCTGTTAGGATCATTGGGGAAAACGTGACTTAGTCTTTAACCGCACGCATCCACACACCTGAATTCGGCAGTGGCCCAGTTTTCCACCAGCCATCATAAACCTGCGTTTGCAATCAGCGGGGCAGCTGCGTAGCACACCAAGTCTGGGAGGGTATTTCAGCGTTAGTTCAGGGATCCTGTCCTCCAGAAAGCAGCACGTTGCAAGCAAGTGACAGGGACAGGCTGTGGATATACCTTTGCTTTTCGCGGGTGCTTTTATTATCTTGCTGTTGTAGTTGCTTCTGTGTGGGAATAAGTCAGGGTTGGGTTGGGTTGAGTTGGAGAGGTGGTGGGAGCGGGGGGTGGTTTGATGCCCGCTCCAGGAGCCCTAATTAAAGCAAAGGCAGCCACAGGCTTTGGAGGGGGTGCAGAGAGCACAGAGGAATTTCACCTGAACAAAGACGCCGCTTGTGCTGGCCATCCACCAAGAGCTTGATCTGCGCAAGCTGTAATTTTGGGAGAAAGGGGACACTGTTTGACCAAAGGCTGGAGCCCTGAGCAGTCTCATCATTTAGATCATTTATAAGCTTTTCCAATGAGCTCCACTGCCCCCCCCCCCCTTTTTCTAAACACTGACTGTGCACTTTAATATAAAGTTTGTTTGTTTGTCCTGGTCCTCGATGTAGTATAATTATGGCTTTCTCAGGAAAATTATGACTTGAAATATTATTTTCAACCAGTATCTGGTGTAATCAAATACCAAGCCAGTGTTCGGCGTTTTCATTAAATGCTGTTAAATGAAACCACAAGATAAGTGGCCCAGGCAGTGGGCGCCGTGTCTCCCTCTATTGGACACTGGCTGCTAGTACGAGAGTTAACCAGTTAATGCATACGAGTCGTATGAAATGCCAATTTCACACCTCTTTGCCATACAATAGGTATGACACAACGGGAAGCCCGTACGCATCAATGACAGCTGAAATGTTGCTATTGTTTTAGATTTATTACGGATAAGGGTTAAGAAAGGAAACGACAAAGTTCGTAGGGATGCGAGTACAATCGAAGGCGTTATGGTGTTCCGTTGAAAGGGATAACGCGCGGATTAAATGGATATATGCTAATTATGAGTAAACCTTAAATACCCATGGAGAATTACAGGTGCGAAATGATTCGTGAATGATTAATGAATTCTCCAACGATGAGCACCTCAGAGACACAGACGTTGGGCGATGTAATGGATCCAGTCCTGGTCAGTGGTGTGAGACCCCCTCCCTCCTATTGCAGCACTTCTTGTTTGGTGACACAGCACAGCGTAAAAGAACATTGCGAGTAAGACCGATGGTGAGGAAAAGAGAAACAGATGGCTGCAAATATCAACTGCTAAATTATTCAACAGCACGCCTGCTTTGGGATAGATTGCACAGTGAGGAAGAGTCTGCTTCTTTAGTGCAATCGCAAGCATGTGTACCAGTGATATATTGCTCAGGATATAAAGGATTCCGAAGCAACCATATTACGGTTCTTTCTGGTGTGGTATAGCGTCGAATGATCGATCTTTAAGAGGTGTCTCGTTACCTTATTACACACTACCTGCAGACTTTACATTCGAGTGTTTTGTAAATCACCATTACTGACTTGTGATGCGCACACTTGTTGTCTCCCCGTCTTTTTTCTCGCTCAGTGCTGTCACACGCAGACACACACTCTTCCCCTGTGGAAAGCTCTGGGGAAATAGAACAGAGGAAACTACGTGCCTTCACCAAGCAAGGGCTGTCTGGTGTCATGGCAACCAGTGCAGATTGACCCCACCCTCTTCCATCAGTCTGAGAGGGGAAATAAGAGGCGGAAGGGAGAACGTAAAAGAGGGATGAAAGTGGCAGAAAGGAGGAGAGATTAAGGCATGGACAGAGATGGTTTAAAGGTATATGTGAAGAAATTCTTGCTGATGTTTATGGGGTCAATAAATGAGGCAGTGCGGCACAGAGCACATTGCATATACGACAGGAGAACAGGGTTCTGGAGAAGGGAGCAAATCAAGAGAGGGAGAGAACACAGCATAGTGATTTATATCAGATTTCATTTACTATGCATTTCAGATAAAACAGTTAAGCAACTCATATTGCAAAACACACATGTCCAAGTTATTGATTGTTTGTAACGAATACCAACTTCAAACCCAAGATGCCAAATTCTGTAAATGTGTCCTCACAATGCAGAGAAAAACACCAAAATGACTAATACTAGCTAATATGCAGCATTAAAAAAAGACTGCAGATGAGTTTCGAAACACTTGCAAACTCACTCTCTTACTCACCTTCCGCCACTTAATCCTGTTCAGGGTCGCGGGAGGAAACTGGAGCCTCTGGAGGCGAGATGCAGGGTGCACCCTGGGCAGGTCGCCAACCTACCACGGGGCCAACACACAAAGACAGACAACCATTCACACCTACGGGCAATTTAGAGTAAGCAATTAGCCTAATCTCCTCTGTGCAAGTCTTTGGACTGTGGGAGGAAACCCGAGTACCCGGAGGAAACCCACGTGGACACGGGGAGAACATACAAACTCCACACAGAAAGGCACCCAGGTCGACCCCTTGTATCGAACCCAGGACCTTCTTGCTTTGAGGCGACAGTACTAACCACCACAACGCCCCCACTACCAAACTAGTGACACCATTTCATTTCAGTTCATGTCCTGAAAACAGATAGATGCATGGATGAATGGACAGACATACAGATGGACAGATTGAATTTTACTTACCCAAATTGTTCTTTAAAATCAGAACAAATTTTAGTGCTGTCTGGTTTGTAGGATCTTTCCATGACTTACAGTAATCTAGGACAACCGGAGAAACAAAGCCTCTAAAACCCACTTAAAATAAAATGATTAAAAACATCAATTATTTATTCTCATCTGTGTGATTATAGTAACTGGTGTGACTAGAATGAAACTTGCAGCATTTATTCTAATAAAGCACTGCGGAATTGAATTGCGAATGAGAGAAAGCAGAGGTGCTTGGAAGAAAATGGATTTGAGAGAGAGAGAGAGAGAGAGAGGCAAATTGGATACTAGTTCATCTAAGGACACAGGGAAAAAATGGCTTTTGCTGCCATCTCTAATGGCTGTCTGATTACTGCACAGAGGAAGCAGGGACAGTGAATGAACGCTGCAGTAGTAACCACTCCTAGTACAGCATGGCTCCACTGCACGAGACGTATCACAGAAAAAAGCGAAGCTCTCTGAAACGCTGCCCCCCCCCCCTTTTTTTATAGAAATGCTAAGAGAATAATGTGTAAGAAATACCACTTGGCTGACATTTTGCCTTATAAAAGTATCATATCACATCATGCTAATGAAGTAGTAGTAATAAAATGAAGAAAAGGAAATGATGCTGGAAGCAGACACATATCCTTTGAAAGGTTTTTTTTTTTTCCTTTTGTCCTGTCAGGGTTTTGGTATTCCAAACTTACTGTACCGCAGTACCGGATTGCTGAGGAATGAGTGTAACTGACTTGGGCGTTTGTGGCGTTTTGAGGCGAACCACCATTACCAAGATGTACAGGCCTATCATTTTGGAGCCGTGCTCCTTACACAAACCTCATTATTTCACATTTTAAGTAGTTTAAGAGATAAGGATTAAGGCCACACACTACATGAATGAATTTTTAAAAAATGGTTACGTCCAGAGGCAAAGGATTTTATACTTATAGTGTCGTGTGTGTCGTCCCCCCCCCCGGCCTATTTTTCCAGTGGGACGCAAACACTGAGTGTTGCCTTCCTTTAACACACACACACACACCCCTACACACATAGCACAGTGCTTTGAATTAGACTGGCATTTATGGACAACTTGTGTAATTTCCAGCGTGTCATTTTCTATTTATGTTTTAATTCCCCACTTAATTTCCCAGAGCAGCCATTAATTGCTTCTTTTTATGTGCTTTAAACTATGGGAAGTGTGCGTTTCTGCGAGTTCCCTTTCTAGTGTTTAATCCGAAACAGCACTCTTCCACTTGATTTCCATTCCTGCTGTGAGCATGTAAGAGAAGGGAGCCCTGCCTGTAATAGCCCTCTGCTTACCCTTATTTCGGTCACAACACATTCTTGCAATGAAACCAATTTACTGATAAAAGTCACTACGTTTAGTGGAGGCTTGTGATCTAATACAAAATCCCACCCTGGAACACTGCAATAACGAATCTTGAATAAGATTGCAGTAAAATAAATCTACAATTATAGAGCCTATAATCAGACGCTCTACTAATGTCAAATTGTTGTGTTTCTTTGGCAGATGATTTTTTTTTTTTTATTGCTCACAGGTTCACCAAAAATTGGCGAGTTGTAGAATGGAGTTAACCTTCCCTAGTCTTTTTCCAGTCTTCAGTTGTCTACTTTCAGTGAACTCGTGCCCACTGTAGCCTTAGATTCCTGTTTTTCACTAAATTCAATGTGGTCTTCTGCTTCCCATCTGTGTCAAGACTTGGCGTATCATACGACAAAAAGAACAAGAAAAAAAAAACCCAAGAACTTGGTGCACAAGTTTAAATTTTTTATTTTGGGTCAAAATTATGCATACATGGTCATACACCCACTTCAGTTATTAATTCAGTGCTTCTGAAAGTTTCAGAATGTCTTTTAAATTTCCAAGGCTTCCAATGCTTTTTGTTATTGATCCTGATTGACTCCAGCTGGTAGCTTCTCTTCACACAACATAAAAAAGTTTGTCTGACAAGTACAATTAATGACAGGAACAACCCAGGAACCCAGGCTAAGCATGGTGGTGGTAGCATCATACTCTGGGGCTGTTTTGCTGCCAGTGGATTTGGAGCATTGCACAAAGTAGATGCGATAATGAAGAACCTCAGAATTCTTTAGAATAACCTCAAACCGTCAGCTAGACAGTTGAAACTTGAACACAATTGGGTGTTCCATTAGAACACTAACCACGAACACACATCAAAGCTGGTTGTGGAATGGATAAAGCAGACTAACAGTAAGCTGTAAACAAGCCCTGACCTCAACCCTGTTACAAATATGTGAACTATGTTTGGTCCACGCCAGGAAACACACACATTCACTTAAACTCTACCAGTTCTGCCAAGAAGAGTGGTCAAATATCCAGCCAGAATTCTGCCAGAAGCTTCTTGGTGGCTACCAAGAGCATCTTGCCAAGGTGGAACTTACTAATGAACATTTAACCAAATATTAGGTGTGCTGTACATGTATTTTGGACCCTGGGTTCATTTCTGAAAAGTCAAAATAAATTAAAATGTGCACACCAAATTCTTGGGTGTTTTTTTTTCTCTCCTAATAATGATGCATGCCGTATGATCGTTTTGCCACAGAAAAAGAACAGTTTAAATAAATCGTTGAAATCCCAATCTTGCCATGATATTTGTGTTCATGGTGACTGACCACAACTGGATATACTGATGTGTTCTTGGGGAGGGAAGGCTAGCCGGTCTGGTCTGATCCCACAGAAGAACTACTGCAGCATAAATTGCTGAAAAACCTAAAGCTGGCTATGAGAGAAAGGTGTCAGAAATCACAGTGCATCACAGTTTGCTATATATGGGGCTGCATGGTGTGTGTGTGTGTGTGTGTGTGTGTGTGTGTTTGAAAGAGAGAGAGAGAGAGCTTTAGACCATGATTTCAGCAGATTATTTT
>JAQLOM010000003.1:15011645-15022777 GCA_030068315.1 Chrysichthys thysi
ATTAAGGCTATAGAAATGACTCCATATTAAGGCTATAGAAATGACTCCACATTAAGGCTATAGAAATGACTCCATATTAAGGCTATAGAAATGACTCCATATTAAGGCTATAGAAATGACTCCACATTATACTGAATATTCCTGAAGAACTGAACTGATAAGCCATGGAAATATCTTACATAAGTCTTATCTAAAAATATTATATGCAGTATCGTTGCTTTGCCTAAGCTACTATCATAACTTCTCCAGACAGTTTATAAAACATCAGACTAAAGATTGCTGTCCATGACCTAATGATAAGTAGCGACAAAGGAAAGGGGAGGAGATTCAAGTGGCTTTGTTCGCTTTGCAAGACAATCCATTCAACAAGCAAGAGTCGAAAGATAAAAGGAAACAGAAGCTTTGTAGGAGTCTGGCTACAGAAAGAGCCTACTACAGAAGGTGAGCTTTTATCAGGTGCCCTGCCAGAGACAGAGCCAATCTTGAGGTTAGTGAGGGAGGGTAAAATCCTTCGCGACAGGGACACGAGTCTCTCTGTTTACACTTCGGTATATATAGTGCTTTTCCACCTAGAGTAATTGGATGTCCTGCACACACTACTGCAAAGTGTTCTTCAAGGACTAGAACACTGATTATCATTCAGAGAACTTGAGACACCTTGCAGTCTATGAATACTGCCCATTATTTCCAGACTGTTCTGTTCATTAGAAACTGGAACGGTCGGTGGTATATGTGCAGAGGTAGCATTTTATTCAGCTTGTGTGAGATTTTCAATGCTTCATTTGAAAGACTGTCTATTGTGGGAGAGAACCACAATATGGGAACGACCGTGGAAAAGATCGGCAACCTGGCCTAATGTTAAAACATGTCGCCTACAGTGTTCTCTTCTGTTTCAGCATTGTATAATACCACTTTTATTTCATTGTGCCAAAAGGTCATTTTCCTGCATGTGGCCATCTAAAAGCATTCACGACAAATTTGCCAAGTCAAAGCTAGAGTGTTTTAGCGCAACTATATATTCATCCATGTGACAACTCCAAGCCTGGCTGGATAAAGACCCTTTCTTTCAGGATATAATCTCAATGAAGACCTGCCGCTCTGATCATCTAAATTACGACGTTCATACTGAGCATCCCTTTCAACATACAGTAGTTTGTCTTTACAGCATGTCGTTATAGAAGAGTAATCATTTATAAGCGTGCTATCCATTACCCTGTTTTTTTTGTCTTAATCTGCTTCCCCGCAAGGTTTCGACCTTTTGTCGGCTCAGAGAGTTTGTTCGTAACGCTGTCACCTTTGGCTTTGTGCTGCTTTGTGCTGATTTTTAAGTATGCCATCCAAATAAAAGTGTAACAAATTGAATTTGCACTGGATTGAATGGCAGCACTGAAGAGAGAAGCACATGCCAGCTAATATTCTGGACTCTCTCAGGCCCAAAAGCTCATAGATCAGAACAGTGTGTTCATTTTATTCCATTGATGCCATTGCAAGTTGGTATGCATAACTGTAACGATGAGTTCAGATACAAGGTGAACAGTAACAACCCAAACACTTTCCCCAATTCTGTCATTTTACTGCATGATGGTAGGAAGAAAACCAGAGAAAACCCAGTATCATGGAAGAGCCACCTTTCCAGATCCAACTGATGATGTTCTATTACAAACCGATAAGGCTACAAGTTCAGAGAAATAAAACGTATCATCATGGGTGGCTCTGTACCAGCGCAGTTCTTTGGCATCCGAGCTATGACCTTCCGCAGATGGCAAGAGCCAGAGCTGAAATCTGGTTAGGTGAAGTCCGAATTTAACCCTCAACTCATCTGCAATGGAGAGACAAACCCAGCCCCCCTCTGCAGAACATGATCCTTATCAATCACGCCGCTGCTGCACACTGCTGCCATTGTCATGCTCGCCGAGTTGCACCACGGCAAGATCGAGTGTGCTTTCTCCTCCTCCTTTCTCCGCGCCTGCTCCGTGCCCGAGTCTACGCTCCGTGCAATAGCCATCCCTTTGTGTGGCGGTTCTGATGGAATTTGAAAATAAGCAGATTTGGGATGGATATTAACAGTAGCCGCAGAACAATGGCAGTCCGTGCCGCAAGGGTCAAAACAAATGTGGCTTTTATGTGAAGACGGTGCTATGTGCCGGAGCAGGCGGGGTGACCAGGGGGGTGAGATTCATTCAGAGAGGAAACGACAATATCTGCACTGTCCCTGGCAGCAGCAGTAGATCTGAGCCAGGCGCCACCACGACTCTGCATTGACAGACGGTGCTGAGGCTCAGAGGAAACAACCGTCCTCAGGGGATGCAGGTACCCTGGAGAAATAATGGCTGATTAAACGTACAAGAAACACTGAAGAGCATTTTAACGTGACCTTTCATGTCGCACTAGAGATAACCAGATGGACTGTTTGTTTTGTGTGTCAGGAGGATACACTGCCATAGGGTCAACAATGATCTCAAATGATATAGATATATAGGTATATTTTTTTGAGCTGATATAATGTTCAGTTGCATACCTATACCTATATGTAAGTAATAAAAATCATATTATTTGGATCGCTCATAGACCTGGATTTTCGTGTAATTATCCAATTAGCCAATCATGTTCATAAAATAACATGTACCCAGGTAAAGACCATAAATAACGAAACATCAGAGTGGAAAGAATGTGATCAGTTAATCTTCCTGTAGCATGGTGACTGGTGCCACTCTGGCTGTTTATGTAGTTCATAAACTCTCTTGGGATTTCCACACCCAACAGTTTTAGGAGTTTACACAAAATGGTGCGAAGAACAAAAAACATCCGGTGAGTGGCAGTCCAACTAACCTGGACACAGACCATACCGTGCTTTTTTAATCCTTTCCAATAGGCCAGCGAATCTGTACCCACTGTAGCTTTAGATTCAGGTTCCTGACCGACAGTAGTGGAACTTCATGTGGTCTTCTCCTGTTGTAGCCTATCCTCCTCCAGGTTGGATGTGTTGTGTGTTCTGAGATGCATTTCTGCTCCCCATGGTTGGTAATAGTGGATATTTGAGCATCTGTCAGCATGAACCAGTCTGGCATTTCCCTCTGATCTCGGTTATCAACAAGGTGTTTCCATCTGCAGAAACGCCACTCGGTGGATGATTTTTGTCCCATCCAGTGTAAACTAAAGACTGTCATGACTGAAAGCGATCAGCAGTTTCTGAAATACTTAGCTTGTCTGACATTAAAATGCATCCCATGGCCAAAGTGGTATAATGTGCTTACTGATGATGTTGAACAAATGGTGAAAGAAAGAAAGAAAGAAAGAAAGAAACAAACAAACAAATGAATTAACGAATGAATGTTTTATTTGCTTGGGAAAAAACCACTCTATGCTATAGTGTATCCACATTTTTTAAGCTCAATATAGTGCTTATTACACGTCATCCTTCTTTATGTATTGACTTATGCGCGTTTTCCTGCACTGTGCTAATTCTGGAAGGTTTTAAATTTTAAAAGAATAAAGGTATGAAGGAGAATCAAATAGTAAAGGCAATTTTTAAATGACGTGGTAAACCCAGAGAGCAAAAGACAAAGAACGGAGTAGAGACATGCGTCTTCTTCAGTGAAGAAGAAATTCAAAAGTCAGCTCTCGCCTAAGAAAATCCTATTAACATTCTTTTCTTTCATGAAGGGGCCCTTATTCTGACACATTTCTAGACACATGGACAAACAGTGAACAGTGCAAATTACTGCGCATTGCTGCGAATTGAACTAAAATCAGTAATTCATAGCAGAAGATGAGGAATGCTGTCCAAAACAGTCTTGCTGCACCATGACAATGCACGTCCTCATACAGCAGCAGTGACAGTAGAGACAGTGCACCAGCTTGGGGTCGAACGTCTTCCACGTCCTCCTTGCAGCCCGGATCTGGTGCCGAGTGATTATCACGTCTTTGGTCCACTGAAGGAGATGCTGTACGGTCATTCATTCACCTCTGATGATGAAGTAAAGGAAGCGGTGCTCACTTGGCTTCAAGAGCAACCGAAAAACTTCTTGTCTGCAGGGATACAGAAGCTAGTTGAACGAAACAACGAAAACAAAAAAATCAGTAAAGAAACAAATGCGACGTCTTGCATGGGGACTGTGTGGAAAAGTGATGCAATGTTCAATTTCTCACATTTACTGCCATCAAAGCCGCTAGATGTATTTTGCCCTTACTTTTTGATTCTCCCTCATATTATTCTCCCTTTGATTATTTTCGTCCATATGGGAAGTTATGAATGACAAATGAATTTGGGGGATACAACAGTGAAAAGGAAGAATAACAAGGGAGAATTTGCCGACCCATAAATCTCAAGTCTGATGAAGTGTCTCAAACATGTGACCTGAGAATCGAATTGTATGTGGGATGTGGGGTAGTTTGGCACTATGCTGCACCTTATCCAGGGACTAAATTGGGCCGGAGCCCTCCGGAGCTCAGCTCCACCTCCTCACCTCGGCAGTACAGTCAGCAGGAGCTGAGCTCCCTCTGCTTCAGGGTTAATAGTAAAATAGGATTTTTATTCATTTTCAAAAGTACCATCATCATGACGAGAGTTCATCAGTGATGACAGCAAAAAAATAAGTTAAAGTGAATTACACACATCGTTTTTATTGGAATTATCATGCACACGCACACAGTTGGTGAGGCCAGCGCATCATAACGTCATTCTTATCGAATCCAGCTCGAGAAGTTGGCGCCACTATTTTCTATGTCTGTCCTGAGCGTGGACCGGAGTCCTTCATACTTTATGAGGTTTTATGTACAAAGTTAGTTATCTGCTAAACACGATGCCTTAGCGAAATAGAGGTAAGTGATGCTTCTTTTGTTTATTTTAGGTTCTCAGGCAAAATATACCAAAAATGGTAGTGCGAATGATATAAGTGACGTTAGCTAACACAGACCGACATAGGATGTTAGTCGAAAAAAATCACGCCTCAAGTTCAGATTTCTGTCTGTAGTTCTGTCATATTTTATGGTCATTTACTAAGTTGTAGCTGTTTTCTGTGGTTTTAACTTTTAGGACAATATTAGAAAATTACAAAATTGAGTTAGCTAATTTAACGGATGCCTGCTAACCTAGCTTTGCATGTGGAATGCTAGCAAACTTCCCTCATCCTAGTGAGATAACTGGCAGCCTGGCTAACGCGCTCGACTCCCAATCCAGTGTTGCTGTGAGTCCAGCCAAAGTTATGAGGTTGCTTTAAGGTTTGCAAAAACATTGTTGACCTAACAAATTCATTATTCCCATGGAAAGGTAGATAGGTAGCTTACTTCAGGACATATGATGTGAGTGAAGGGCTCCCCCCCTTAAAAAAGCCAATTTAACCACTGGTCTTATCCTAGTTTGTTTAAAAAAAAAAAAAAAAGGTGCAAACTATATCCACGTCTGCCAACATTACTCTGGAAATATGTACAATTAATTAAAAAAAAGAAAAAAGAAAAAAAGTTTAACCTAAAGCCACGTGGAGAAAGCGGCAGCTAAAGAAGCTTGGACAGAAGTCTTGAAAAGCAAAGGAACTGCATTTGTCTGGCTGGTTAGTTGAGGATATGTACCCCTTTAAAATGAGGGGAACGAATAAGCTTACAATCCTCTTCCTTTGTTTAGCTGTTTGAGGCCTGAGATTGTGAAAAGCCAGTTTGTCTTTCTCACACATAATACCACACTGGCACAATGTTTGCTTTGCTCAGCAGATTGAACCAAGAACCAGACACGATTGTTGAGCTCTTTCATTTCAAAATCACCCTAAATCCTATTTGTGAACATGTATGTGCACTGTGGGCTCCTGGCAAGGAAGCGGTTTAGTGACAGCTGTACATGTTGACTTGTCTCGAGTCCCCAGAATTTGCAATCTTTGCTCTTCCACGGGCGTAGTATCTGATTATACCTGCTATAACCCTGGTAAAACTGTGACCCGCCTCTGTCCACCAAGACCCATCTGTTGTTTTTGGGCCCCGGTAATGAAGTTAGATTTTACAGAAGGAACTGGGAGCTTGTCGAGGCTGTGTTCTTACAGCCCTGATGAGGTCCGTCCCTGGAGGATTGAGATATCTCCGCTGCTTCTCAGCATCGCTCTTGTACTTCCTCCAAGCCCTGGGTGAGGGGTTTGGTAAACCAGCTCGACTGTGCCTAGTGTTTATATGTTTGTGTGTGGCCATTTGGCTGGTGCTGACGGAGACACAGTGACACCTCGCTAAAGCTAAACATAGCAACCTGAGCAGGGCCATGTGTAACGAGAGACAGAGAGGCTTTGTACTTTCTGGCAAAGCATACCATATGTCTGAGAGGCCCGAAAATTCAACGGATTGCATCTTTTTTAGCATGTTCAATTTGCTAAAAAGATGCAAACCAATCAGTTTTCTCTTATCCAATAGAAGCCAGATAAAAGATAATATATGCAGTCTCAATTGCGTGACAAAGATTCTAAAGCTGTTGGTTATTTTTCTTCAAATGCAGACATGATCAAGCGGCCATATTTACAGTACTGTTTTCTAGGCTGGTGAGCCGTCTCCGCCGTGTAGTCTGCAAAATCAATGAGAGTTTCAGGACCGAAAAGAAGAGTGCAAGAGATGGATCAAGGGCTAATATGCCACCTCCCTTCTGGGGAGCTGTTAATTTCCCTTTATTCATGACGTAATATTTGGGGTGTCAGCTCTCCGTTTTGCAATGCTAAAGGGTCCTGTTGCTAGGAGAGGAACAGCACCATTCTCTTCCACTGGCTACAAGGACGTGCATGTTTGTCCAATAAAAACGAGCATGGCTTGAGGAAAGTGCTTTCACTCCAGATAGCAGAATTTTACAGAATTTAGAGACCACGTTTCAAGGAATATTGGAAAGCACAAATATGAGGGGTCGGTTTATTTGTACATGGAAGATGACTGGTTTGGCACATTCATTTGTATCACCTGGTATCAATTTAAACATGACTCAAAACATGTTCACTAAATATCAATTTGAGCAGGATGTACGCTTTACCCAGGACGCTTGGAGTGTTATGCGATTCATGAGGCGAGGGCGGACTGCGTGAAATCATGTAGATACAGGTCAAGAGCTTCAAACAGCAGAATGGGGAAAAGTGGGATCTCAGGGACTTTGACTGCTGTATGGTTGTCAGTGCCAAACCAGCTGGTTTGAGTATTTTCAGAAACCTCTTTCAGAAATCTCCTAGGATGTTCACACACACAACAATCTCTAGAGTTTACCCAGATGGTGTGTGTGGTGGTGGTGGTGGTGGGGGGGGCGACACCCAGTTCTGCGGGTGAAAATGCCTCGCTGACTAAAGAGGACAGAGGAGAATGACCAGCCTGGTTTGACTTGCCAGGAAGGCTACTGTAACTCAAGTAACCACTCTGTTCAGCCATGTTGAGCAGAAAAGAATCTCAAAAAGCCAAAAACATCCAAACCTGAGACAGATGGGCTCCAACAGCAGAAGACTACCCTGGGTTCCTGTCCTATCTACCAAGAAAAGGAATCTGAGGCTACAGCAGGCGCAGGTTCACCAGAGCTTGATAAAGATTGGCCGAACCTTATGAAGTTTTTTCCAACCCAAATATGCCCTGAAGCCTAATCAGGGAACCTGCTTTCTATCCACTCTGCTGTTTCAAAACCTCTTTACCAACATCTAGTGACTGATATGACTATTTGAGTTCAGTGTGTACAGACTAAAACCACTGAATTTTCAGTTCAAAGTAACTCAGCAGTATTGTGTTAGGAGCGTATACAAGCTGTCAGCACCTACAAAAACACAAATTCGTCAGTGTAATCAGAATCAACTGCTTGAAATGTTACAGTTAAACAGATGATTTTCGAGTACACTGCTACTCTTGGTTTAAAGCCTCCCTCTTGGGCCGACCAACTTGCCCTTGACCTCGTGTGGCCACTGGCTATTAGACGTCTGGCCTTGCAGTGATCACGGGGTCAGGAAGCCCTTCATGTGGCTGAGTAATGTAGACTGACCCTACTGTTCTGCTGGCTGATTGCACAACCACACACCAGTATCCATGCCACACTTTCTACAGTGCGTATGTTTGTGTGGGTGGGTGAGGATTGGCTGTGACATCGGAGCTAAATGAATGCAATGAGATTTCTCGTGTGCAGTCTCTCATTGAGATGTGACATTCTGCTTGATGTCCTATACATGTACTGTTCAAACATTGTCTGCAAAGACAGAGAGCAAAGTTATTTTTATCCCCGAGCAAAAGCATATGTACCGTAATGGTCATAAACACTGTAACCTGTCATTTGTGCAGGAGAAATCAGGAAAGGTGGCAGAAGAACTGTCACACACTATAATATATTAATTCCCAAGGAAAATACCCAAGTATTAAGCAAAATTTATCCCTATACAATATAAATACCCCATACAATATATGGGGTATATATTGTAGAATATATATCTATACAATATAAATATCCCTATACTATAAATACTCCAAAAATAAGTATTATTTTGGGGGGTATTTATACTTACTTGAGTATCATTCAATCTGAATGCTTGTACTCATTTAATTACATTTCCAAGAAAAAGGAAACATACCTTTCACTCTTTACATTTCTATTCAGAACTTCAATGTACTTATTACAAATTGTGAAGGTCTCTTCTAAATCTCTTCTGCCCTCATGCTGAATGCGATATATCAGTAGAATGCTTCACTTTAGCATGAAATCCGGCTTTAACATCTATCATGAATTATGTCAGGTCATCATCTGCAGTGACTCTCTCATGTTGTACAATGTAGTTAATACTGTAGCTATCCTTACGTGGTTGAAGATGAACAAGCTATAACAATGAGCTCTCCTAGCCTTAGCTCATGTTTCAATATGCTGAAGAAAGACAGACTTGTATAGAATTGGGAGTCTGATTTGCCTCAATAGAAGGCAAGACCTCCATCTAATTTGAACGACCGTGCTGAGGCTATGCAGGTACTCCCTGAGTTACGATGACGATTGCGATACACTAAAAATTGTAAAAGATTTTGAAAATATTTGAAGTTTGCAGGCAGGCATCACTGGCAGGCCAGCATAACAGCGTATGACGGACGCGGACGTTTGGACGACGGCCGGAAGTATGCTGACGATGCCCATGGATCACTTGCCTCATGCAATGCCTCACAATTTCCTGCAACTCCTGGAGTTACCTTGTATATCGGTACTGTACAGTGCATTACCGAGGGTTTTTTGTGTGCTTCAAGAGCTCATTTTAATTCAAATGCATGTCTTCTACAGGAAAAGACTCGTGGGCAGGCTACGCTAAGATAGGCTAAGGTGGACTAAGTTAGGCTGAGATACCTAAGCTAGGCTAAGTGGTTCAACACAGTGGTTCGACATACGATATTTTCGACTTATGATGGGTGTGGCGGAACGCATCTCCATCGTAACTTGAGGACGACCTGTATTTAACAAATTTAGCCTGTTTGCTAATCCCAAGGTAGACTAGCATTGATTCCAGTAGCTAAAAATAAATTAGCTATGCAGCTAGACAGATTCTAGCTAAGGGTATACAGTATATTGGTTATTTACATGCTACAATTGCTTGCTCTTTTCAGGCAAAACAGCATATTTGTTGGAAAACCATCTAATACTTTTAGATATACAATAAATATTTCACATGAAAATAGGACCTTGGATCTAAAGATTCAATCTGACTTTGTTTGGCAAACGTGAATACCCAAGGCTATTGACAGTGAATATACTTCTTCTGTGAAGAAGAAGAAAAAAACTTCCAGAAATTGATCGTTCATTCCACTTGCACGCAGATGTGTTGCTGTAGCTCGGCTTTTAGATATCTGGAATAACTGCATTCTGCTGTCCTGTGCAGCTCAGTAGAGGCATGCAGACAGGTTTTAGCCAGGATCAGCTTAGTTTTGAGTAAAGAGCCTCAGGGCACATTAGCCGAGGTGGATTATTAACCGGATTTAGACACTGAGAACATGCGGTTGCTGATCAGATCCACCCTGGTTCTAATCACATGTCAAAAAGGATGCAACCTTTCCTTGAACTCGGTTCATTTTGTACACTGGATTCTCTGTATAATTGTAATATAATGTGTTTCCTTAAGGATTATAGTGGGAAAGTGTGTACAAACCGTCAGTACAATACAATACAAGTTCAACTGAGCATGGTAATACTTTAAAATATTTAAGAAATAATTAAAATAGAAAATAATAATGTCTCTTCATTTAAACCTCGTAATTCTGTATTTATTTATGAATGCATTGTAGTATATATTTATGTAAGTAAGTATATTGTTTCTCCTTTTTTGTTATTAATGCTCCTTCATGTTTATCACAATTTATCTCGGTTTTCTTGTAAATTAAAAGCTCTTTGTGAGGCTTGGATGATAGACTCAGGTCTGTGTCCATGATTGTTTATGGAGAGATGCTCCCTCTACTGGTGTATCTGTGATGCTTCCTTTAACGCTGGCGCACATTAACATACGACTCAACTGTAACATTTATTTTATTAATAATATAATTAAATTAATTATTAAATAACCAGGTGGTTATTTACTAGTAATCTTATTCCTCTGTAATGTGTTTTTTGGGCTAATAGAGTGAAGTAGGCATTCATGTACCCCGGTGCCTTCACTACAATACCAATAAATAGGTCACATTTTTAAATTCCTATGAGTAAATTGCGATGGCAGAGAAGGACAGCATGATCACACCATTTTATTTATTTTATTACAATTTAAATATATTAAAATGAAGTCTTTGTTCGAACCTTTCACACTTTTCCTGATCATGCATCAGCACAAGAAGCTATACTTGCCCCTAATTACAAGAGAGAATCAAAAAGTAAAGGCAATTTTAAAATCCCAAGAAAACCTGTAGAGAAAAAGACAAAAGCATGGAGTGGAGACATCAGTCTTCTCCAGTGGAGAAGAAATTGAAAAGTCAGCTCTGTTCCAAGAAAATCTCTTTTTTTTTTCTCATCCTCACCCAAATGATTTCTGGTTTCTCTTAAGGTTTCTTCCTCTTGTCATCTCAGGGAGTTTTTCTTTGCCATTGTCACCACAGGCTTGCTCATTATATATATAACTGTCTCTGTGGTGTGTGTGTGTGTGTGTGTGTGTGTGTGTGTGTGTGTGTGTGTGTGTGTGTGTGTGTGTGTGTGTGTG
>JAQLOM010000003.1:15025611-15035792 GCA_030068315.1 Chrysichthys thysi
GGAATGCTGTCCAAAACAGTCTTGCTGCACCATGACAATGCACGTCCTCATACAGCAGCAGTGACAGTAGAGACAGTACAACAGCTTGAGTTTGGACATCTTCCACGTCCTCTTAAGAACCTAGATTTTGGCAATTATCACATCTTCTCTCATGATAAAGTAAGGAAGCGACTGCTTCGGGAGCAGGCGAAAAGCAACTTCTCTGTGGGAATACAAAAGCTCGTTGAACGATACAACAAATGCATCATCGTGCATACGGACTATGTGGAAAAGGGTTGTGTTCAATTGCTCAGCATTCTATTAAATCCATTAAATGTATTTTGCCTTTACTTTTTGATTCTCAGTCATAGAACACCTTTAATAACAGTTTGTTCCAGTGCAGCTTTGTGTCTGTAAAATCTAACAGACTTTACCTGCAGTGACTGCCCAGCTAGCATCATTTACCTTGTTTGATACCCAGATTAGACAATCACACTGATACAAACGTTGACACAAACAGTAACACAATGTTCAGACTCAGCCATGACCAAATTTTTATAGCATCATGAAATCACAGTCCAATGACTTGAGCTTCTCTGTGAAGTGAGAATTCTCGCTTAGTCCTGCATACTAGGACCATTCTTAAGGTAAGACACTTAATTTTGGTTTCATAAAAATGGATATTAAATTTATAAATGACACACTAGGTACACTAAAGGAATATGTTCATTATAGGGAAATAATTAATCAAACGTTTTCAAGGATAATGTCAGCAAACTTGCCCTTTCAATTTAATATCTACTTAATATTTTAGTTCAATAAGTTATTTGGGTGGCATGGCGGGGCAGTGGTTAGCACAGTCACCTCACAGCCAGAAGATTCTGCGTTCAAACCTACCGGTCGAATGGGGCTGTTTGAAGAAATGATTGAATCAAGTTAGTTATGGAAAGCCCAATATTGCCATGACATTTATGCTCATAACCTGTGTATGTAAGCTTCTGACTGCAACTGTGCTCAAGTGTTGCAAAGTCCAAGGATCTCAAGTTCTGCCTTTGTTGTAACATCTGTATTTATATAAACAACTGCCTATGGATCCAGACTTTTGGGACACCCTGTATGCGACATTGTACACTAAAATGTTTAAACGCCTAAAAATGTTTTATTTGCTTGGACCTTACTGGTGAAATCTAAGGCCCAATGTCTTAAAGAATTTTTAGATTGGACTTTATTATTGTCATGATGAAATGAAAGCAGTTGGGAGTAGCTTCAAGCTTTTTATCCAAACAGCCCAAATCGACAGGTAAAAATGTAGCGGTTGCAATGAGCGGTAGGTGGAAAGGGCAAAGTATTCAAGCCTAAAGCAGAGTCGTAAAAAAGGTGTAAAGCATAGAAACAATACCAATGCATCAATCAATACTGATGATCTGATCGCGACAATGGATTCCTAGGAATCCCCCCAGCTGTAGGTCACTTCTTTCAACATGTCCGTTTTCTTGTAGATGACGTCCTGAGGCCCGGATTTCTATAAAAGCGTATCGCATTGTAATGGTGAATACCACAATCTGTGACGTCCTTATCCAGAGGAACGTACAAAGGAGCATTGAAGTCTCCGTCAAAAACACTTTCTTATGCTAGGTCATTTGTTCAAGCACTGAGAGTACCATCAGTCAAAAGACACAAAGTACGACAAACCACAAAACAAGGATTTTTTTTTTTTTTTTTTTTTTTTTAAATACCAAAGTTCCAATTTTTAGTACTTGTTGAAGAGCCAGTGATTCAGCTGTTCGAACAGCCAGAAGCTTGTTCCACGACTTAGGTGCCAGAACAAAGAAGAGCCTTGATGTATGTTCTCCTTGGGGGGTCCTATCGAGTAGTGCTAAGGGCTCAGAGGGAATGTGATGCAGAGTGAGGTGTGATTTTTGCCTTTGTATGCAAGCATCAGTGTTTTAAATCAGACACGGCAAGCTACAGGAAGCCATTAGAGGGAGCATAGCAATGAGGTAGTACGACAGAATTTATGGGATGTTGAAAACAAGTTGTGCAACAGCATTCTGGATTACGTACAGAGGTCGGATACTGTAAAGGGGCAGATCGGACAGGCATGAGTTGCAGTAATATAGTCTCGAAATGACAAAGGACTAAACAAACACCTGAGTGGATCAGGACAGTTGGTTGTGCATGGTTTCTCCAATGTTTTGTGCAGTGACAGGTGAGAGATCTAAGAGTTGTTCGGGGAGATCTCAAGATCTTGACATGGGGATGCACAAGGGATGTACAGCAGTTCGATTTTACTGAGATCTTTACAGATACATGATTGTCTGAGGGAGGAAAGGAGACAACCAATGTGGGGATATGCCATCACCAAGAGTGCAGGGATAAAAGGAGAACCAAAGACGACCCAGGACTATGCACTGGGCATATGTGGATCTACTCAATGTTACCTGATATGACAGTCCCTTCAGGTAGCAAACAAACTATTTCCCTGCCTTCACAAATTCAAGACTCCAGGTTTCCAAGTTTGAGCTAATTTGATTGTTTGTTACAGGATCGAAAACACCAAAATGTGCAGGGCGATGGTATTCCAGTACCAGGATTGAGGAAAAAGTTTATTAGAGGGTGAAACATCCACATTTGGCTATAGATGTTTGTGCCCATATTAGTAGACGGTTTCACAACAATGGCAGTGGAACACTGATTTTTCCCTCTGAACATCTGCCTCTTGTACCTGACAAAAATCCTTCTTAAAGTTCCATATAAGTGAGGCTACAATGCAAGATTCAGGGATTATGTGATCAGTCTTCCATTTGTAAGGTTCTCTCTGTGCCCAAGAGCATCCGCCTTCCTGATGCCCCCTGGCCTGGTAGAGGAGGTAAAATTAAACAAAGACAAAAATGTTCACCTGCCTAGTTGAGGGTTAAACTACTCCAATGTGCATGCAGTGGTTGTTCAGGACTACAAAGGGTTGTACAGCCAGTTGGGCGGTAGTGTTGTAACCAAGACAGGCCAAGAACTATTGAAAATGGACTATTGATGAGGACGAATGGGATCTTTTTGTGACATAGCCCTTACCACCACAAAAAGGGGATCTGTGAACTGAATGATGGACCCTCAGTGGTTCAGCCATAGTGAATAGTCATGGAATAACATTGTATTGTTACAAGTATGAGAATTTGTTGTTTCGAAATGGAAAACAAAACAATGGAGGGTTTAACATGGTGTGTTAGCCTCATGGGACAGGAGATATGGAAGGTATTGTTCAGGGAGATTGTTTGCCTCCACCTCTGTTCCTCTTTCAGGAATTTTGATGAGCCCATCACCGAAGATTCATTCTTGTGCCTGGAAAACCTCTTAATGGGAGAAGTCTGAGGATACTTTTACACACGTCTCTCCAGTGGTATTCCAAGTACCAGGATTGAGGGAAAAGGTGCATTAGGGGGTGGATCAGAAGGTGTCCAGTTTGACAGAGATTTTGATGAGCTCATCCAATGTGAGGTGGTCAACTTTACAAGCCTTTCTTTCTTGTATATCTTTGCAAAGGCCCTTAAAGAAACAGGTATACCGAGCTTCCTCATTCCATCAACACAGCAATAGTGTGGAAGCATAAGGCTAACTGGAAGCATTAGTAGCATTTGGTAGCTTGCACAAGGTAAAGTAGTCCTTCACTTCCCCGTTTTCCTCCTGGAAGCTGATCAAAGAACTGCATTGAACTGGGAGATGAAGAGATTATTATGATCCTGAGCACCAGGCATTCCACAGACAGTCATTGCCCACTCAAGAGCTCTTGATAATGAGCAATATCATAGTGGCCTTTTTTTTTTTTTTTTTTTAATAGAAAGCAATGGCTTGGTGGATGAAGTATGGAGAGCATTGTAGCAAAAATCCTTGGCACTTGGCAAGGATAGCATCATACCTGTTGAAGAGGCAGAGTGTGGATGCTATGGTCCCATGGCAGAACAGAGGTGAAACAAATGTGTGCCTGCTTTGTTGATTTCAGATGCGTTTGAGTTTCAGATATGAGAAAGCAGTTAGATAAAATTGCAAGATGCTTTTTAAAACCATTCAAGAATGTTAGACAGGCAATGATTGATAGGGAGGCAGATAGGTCATTGTCCATACTCCAAAAGAAGAGTCGTAAACACAGCGAAGGGTTATCGATAATGCTCAGTGGGCAAAACTGCAAGGAGTCTGCTTGAGAGCTGTCTGGTATATACACTCACTGTTCACTTTATTAGGAACACCTGTACATTCACAGAGTTATCTAATCAGCATGCTGCAGTAGCACAATGCAGAACATCATGCAGATACTGTTCGAGAGCTTCAGTTAATGTTCACATCAAACATCAGAATGGGGAAAAGTATGATCTCTAAGATCAAACTGCTTATTTCTTGGGATTTTCCACACACACACACACACACACACACACAATGGTCTCCAGAGTTTACACAGAATGGTGCAAAAAGGACATAAAACATTTAATGAGCAACAGGTCTGTGGGTGGGAAAGCCTTGTTGATAAGAGAGGGCAGAGGAAAAGGGCTAGGTTTGATCTGAGAGGGAGTCTATAGAAACTCCGTCTTTACAACCGTGGTGTGTGGAAAAGCATCTCATTATGCACAAAACATCAAACCTTTAGGTGGCCTACAACAGCAGAAGACCAAATTGGGTTCCATTTCTGTCAGTCAAGAGCAGGAATCTGAGGCTGTCGTGGGAACAAGCTCTCCCAAACTTTACAGTTGAAAAAAAACGAAACATCTCACCTGGTCTTTTCTTACACCTTCAACTGACCAGTTTCAGGGTCCGTGCCCACTGTTGCCTCGGATTTGTGTTCTTTCTGACAGGAGTGGAACCTGATTTTCCCGTCTCCTGCTGTAGCTCATCCGTCTCAAGGCTTGACATGTTGCGCATTCTGAGATGTTTTTCTGCTCATCACGATTATGAAGTGCGCTTCTTTGAGTTACTATAGACTTCCTGTCAGTGCAGACCAGTCAGGTCACCAATCTGCTCTGATCTCAATCATCAAAAAAATGTTTCAGGCTGCAGACTCTCTGCACATAGGATTTTTTTTTTCTTGCACCATCTTGTGTAAAGTCAAGAGACTGCTGTATGTGAAAATCCCAGGAGATCAGCACTTTCTGAAATACTCAAACCAGCCCATCTGTCTGTTACCAAGTCACTGAGATCACACCCCCCCCCACCCATACTGATATTTGTTGTGAACATTAACAGACGATTTTGACTTGTATCTGCATGATTTCATGAATTCTGCAACCACACGGTTGGCTGATTAGATAACTGCATGAACGTACAGATGTACAGGTGTTCCTAATAAAACAGACAGTGCATGTATACATAGAGTCTAATGAACGGCAATGGGTAACAAGTGTGTGAACCAGTAAGGGGAGCATGGTAAAGTAATGCTGGAGCATTAATTCATTTAAGAGTGGAAAAGATAGCAAAGAAGCAGAACTATAAGAACATGAGGTTACGATTAAGTTGCGTCTTTGCATCAATTCAGTTTTTGTACTTGCATATTTTTATATAAAATATATCCCCTAGCCTAGATCCCTCATTCCCTCCCCGTTTCTATGATTATCTCATTAAAGACTTTTCTGCTGTTTTTCATTGTGTGCCGTTTCTATGCTCCCTTCCCCACCTACAGTGAAGCTGCAGTCAGGGAAGGTGAACATGTAGGCACAGTCAAACTCATCAGAGACCTCTGCTGGCTCCTTTAGCTTGGGAGTGTTTCAACAGATGTGGCTCATTTGCATCTGAAGGGGACATGCATAATTAAGTTTTTCTTACAAACAAACAGAAATCTCTCGGTGTAAAAGCCTCCAGCCAAAAAACATACAATTAGTTGTCTACTGTTTTATTTCACCTGTTTAAGTAATTTGGAATACTTCCAGAAAGGTTTACTAAAAGGATGTCACATGGGGTCACGTTCTCATCAGATTCGAGCACGCACACACCTTTCAGCAAGGTTAGTGTATATTTACGTACTTCCCCTTCATGAAGAGTGCACGATACAGGATACCACAGAATCCACAGTGTTGTGTTGTGTTGATTGACACATTTCCATCAGTTCACTCATGGCGAAGTGACAACCATCAAGCGTCCTACTCAATCCAATCTTACTAACATTCTGCCACCATGTCTGGGCTGCGGGTGGGAGTGTGACATGTGAGAATAAATAAAGGCAGGCGAGTTTAAACAAACAGAGCTGGGAACAGGCTGTAGTGGAGGAGGAGGAGGCTGGCCCTCTGTAAACACGTCCAACTGCAGCCCAAAAGCAGCACCACCTCATGAATAAACACAAGGAACATGAGTTGAAGCAAATAACAGCTGCATTTCCTCTTGTTTATTCTTACCTAGCCCCATTTGGCTTATTTTTCGAAATTTGCCATTTACCATGAACGGACCCTAGACATCTTTCTGCAGCCCCCTAGACTCCTCGAGGGTAAAGCCTTCAGGCTACGTCTCAAACCGTACCCTATATGACTAAACAGCATGTCAAAATAGTACACCACCACAAACGGTATTCTGACATGCCATTTGGTGGTAGAGTAGTATAGGGTTTGGGACGTAGCTGAGAAAAGCGGAGATGAAGCAGCTTTGCACAGTTTACCAGCAAAAGGCTTTGCAGGGATCTACGGGGAAATAATTTAGGCACACGGAGCAAGAGGAACAGTTCAACGTGTTTATTTGAGCATAAGTGGTTCTTAAAACACCTCTGACGGTACCTCTTCACAAGATTCATGTCCGCAAAACCCCTCCACAGGCAAGCAGAATCAAATCAAAACATGGCCGCGCCGGATGTCATTACTGCGCGTGAGTAAACATCCTATTTCACAAAAACAGTGGGTTTCAACATTGCAAGTTTCACACATAGCCACAAAGAGTTACTTATTGAGTGATAATGGCAAATATTGATAGGTTGGGGGGAGGGGGGAGATTCTGGTGGCTCAGAATTCAGCGTGGTGCTTCAGTGACACACAATACAGACACAAGTTGCAGTCATCTTTGTATAGTTTGGGCTTTAAAGTTTTCAGCGACTAGACGTGATCACACAACTCAAACTGCTTATAATAAGGCATATGTGGCAGACTAAAGGAACTCAAAGTCAAACTAGGCCATGGGGAATGATCTAATTCTGCAAGCGTATCTGTGTAGTCGTGTCTACAGACGAGAGGGAAAACGGAACGTGGTCGGGTTACGCACATTTCACAACACATGGCAGGAGTTTAAGATGAGGTGAAATCACAGCCGAGTTATTGGAACTACAGAAAGCAGACGCGGTGCGAAAAATCGGCCCACTCGTACCGAGTGGTACCTGGATCCGACGTGAAAATGAAAAACAGAGGTGGGCTCTTTAATCACCGTGATTGTTTTCCACATTAAGACAAAAAAAAAAACAAACAAAAAAAAAAATCATCAAAACAAACAAAAATACATTCATGAACAAGGCTTGCGAGCGGTCCCCGATAACGACGAGATTCAACACGCTTTCTGACTCCAATGTACCTCTTCAAAGCGCAGTCAGACTAACGCTGGATTATATTCTCTCTGCTTTCTTGTACATTTGGCACAGGATGTAAGAACGAAGTCTCGACTGATGTGTAAAGACAAAGCTGTTGCGCTGCATGACTGCCTCAGAGAGAGAGAGAGAGAGAGACGAAAAAAAAGAATGGGGGGGAAAAATCCCACACACAACACCCTTATGACATACACAGGCTGATAACACTGTTACCATGCCCTAACACACACCCACGCACGCACGCACTTCCCTGAGAACATCAAAAGACTGTTAAAATGGCCACTAATGGGAGCACTGTAGCAGTTTCACCATCACTTATGAAATTTCAATGCCAAAAATCCAACAATAAAACAATGCAAGGAGAAATCAGTGCCATTAAAAAAAAAAAAAAAAAAAAGTTTCATATGAAATTTCAGGAAAATCACTTGTGTCAGTTTTGGAGACTTAAACAATCCAAATACTTTGGGAACAAATAAAAAGAGATCATGTACAAATCATTCTTCGATGCCTGACAGTGATACGGCATTACAGCGATACGAGTACAGAGGGAAGGAAAAAAAAACAAAAAACCCCAAAAACTAATATAGTCATCATAATAAAAAGCAAGGCGAGTTCACATTTTCCACAAGCAGAAAAATACATCTGTACAGGCTCTGGAATGAAAAGCGACATTAAAAAGAGAAGCAGATCTGAACATTAAAATGTTAACAATGTACTGTGGGCAAACGTACACGACTATTGACGAAAAGTGACACGATAAAAGAATATAGAACAAATCAATTTCTGTGCAATTCACTGTCAACAGCCTAAGTACCACTTTCCCTTTTTTCTTTTTAAAATTGCCATTAATAGGTCCATTTTTCATTTGTACATTGATATTTTCCCATTGTTTTTTTTCCCCCTCTTGGTTTTTTATTTTCTTCTGGATAGCTGACAGGTGCTTATTTAGACTTTAAGCGAATGCAACGCTCCCGGATGTTTGTGATTTGATGGGACTGTCGGGTCTTTTCCCTGTCCACTGAGCCCAGCTGACGAACCTCTTCACAGCTTGCTTCTGTTTCGTGCTTTTTTTTTTTTGTTTGTTTGTTTGCTTGCTTGTTTTTAATCCCGTCCTGCCCACAACGTCCATCACCCACTGACGATATATTATATATAAAAAAATAAGCTATTGCGCATCCGAAAAAAGTGCATCGTAGATTTTTTTTTAAAAAATATCTTTTGCTTTGTTTTCTTCTTGCTTTCTTTGAATCCTGAAATCCCAGATGGGGGGAGTGGAGTGGACTGAAGTGGAGTCAGCTGATCGGGGCGGAGGAATAAACGTGAAAAAAGAGGAGAGACGAACAGAAGACGAGAGGAGAGTGAGTTGGAGGGAAAGGGCATAGTGGATCGACTGCAGGACTATGCTATCACCATGGGAACGTCGTCTGCGAAGCCGCCGATCATGGGGTCGTCTTCGTCATCGTCGCCTTTTGGAGGAAGAACAAAACCAAAGCAGTGGTGTAAATGAAAGACAGAGCACATTCCTGAATTGTAAAACTGCTTAGTGAAGAAGTGTAGCGAATGAATTGAAGGCTTTCTGTTTCTGTGTGAGAGAGTGAGTGGAAGAGAGGAGTGCAGTGCTCTCACCGAGCTCGTCTCCTGAGGAGAAGATAGCTGAGCCGAGGCGCGAGTTGTAGTGGCTGTTGGCGAAGGCGGTGAAGCTGTGCTGCAAGCGGCGATGACGCACGTACAGAGCCACGAGACCGCCACACACGCACAACAGCAGCACGAACAGCACTGGCACCACCACGGCCGCTGTGTCACCTGAATGGCCTGAATGGGCAGCTGAGTCACTGGGATCTGCAACACGCACACACACACGCACGCACGCACGCACGCGCACGTTAGTATTGCTTCTAATTCCATTCAATAAAGCTTGTGTCAACAGTATGTATGTACATACAGCATACACACACATGCGCACACGCACACTCATCACCTTTATAATTATAAACATGAGTAAACGAAAGAAGCACTCAGTAAACAAACAAACAAATTTAATGAAGCGCTAACTAAATCTCTCTCATTTGGGCTCTCCTGGTTTCTCAGGCTGTAACTTTCAGCGACAGAGCCGTCCCTCTAAGATGATTTGTAGACATTCTGAACCTCAAACAGCCCCATCTTTCTTTGGTGGTTTGTAACCGACACCGTTGTCATTTTCCCATCAAGTGCCCATGGGCGTACTGGCATTGAAATGAGGTGTGTTCAGACACATTGTCATCCTGTGTGACTGACCAACGAAAACCCAGACTGAAGTCAATGGAACAGTATTTCACCCTTATAGGGCACCTTAACATGGTAGCAGTTTAAGGGCACATTACAAAGACTGCACCTACGCAGGCGGGTGCACAACATGCTTACACTCTGACTCACAGGGACACGCAACAGCACACGATCATGCCTCAGATCAAAACTGAAGAGATGACCATGGGAAAGATTATTATTTTATTCTTGGTGTAACTCTGCTGTTGCAACGAGCAGAGATGCGTTCTTTCCTGCTACCTGGCTAATCTGCAAGATGCGAGCACACCTGGCTCTAAAAGGGAACAGAAGGGGGGCGCTAGTGCGCACGCATGGAGTAGACGCGTTTTTTGGGAGCTCCTGCCGAGTACTGCATTTATTTTTATAT
>JAQLOM010000003.1:15057765-15070915 GCA_030068315.1 Chrysichthys thysi
AACCATCGATATCCTTGCATCTGCCCATTTCCGGCAATTTCAGTTTGCAAGAATGTGGCCACTTCTTCCAAGTTTGTGTGATTTCTCCTTCTGAACAAAGTTTTCAGCACAACCTTTTCAACCACACTGTGGTTCTGCGCTAAAACAGCATGGATTTCTTTATTGCTAAACCCGATTCTGAAGTACAACTTGACCAAATCATCTACACGTGGCATGTTGAGTCGTCGACCAACTGATCGGTCCGAGTTCAACTTTATTCTCGACGTGTCGACTTTAATCTCGTCATGGCAAAAATATTTTTTTCCTCCATGTGTGGCCCTAATACTCCATCGCACTACACTGATCACGATATTACTTAATGAATAAAAAACTGTAAGGCGTTGTTAGAAGAGAACATGCTAACAGATCGTAATTGTATTATGTAGATTTGCATCCTATGAGCACCTCATGCGCTTCTGGATATTAATAGACATTAATAGGCATTAATGGGCATTTTTCTTCTTCTTTTTACTCATGGATGTACGACACAGTGACTGGAGAATACGACTAACTTCGTTGATGGTCATTCGTGGCAAATCTTGGAGAGACGGAGTAAAAAAACGCGCTGGAAGTGAAGCAGCTGGCTTAGTCAGGATACGGAAGGGAGTGTGAATATAGCCTATTAGATTAAACATTTCACGTGCTTATAATAAAGTCCCTTGATCATAAAAACCATCGTTAAGGATTTACAGCACATCTGGAGTCTCCATTCAGTTTAATAGAGGCTTTACCTTAAATACAGCTATAGCATAGGGATGCGGCAGCCCCTCCATGAGCACTGTGCGCTGTCCCCCTGTGAAATCGGACTTCTCGATACGGTCTCCGAATGCTTCGGTCCAGTAGAGCCAGTGCTCGTCAGCTGTGATGCCGTTGGGCCAGCGAACGCCATCCGACACTATGCGGGACACGTTGGAGCCGTCCATCCAGCTGCGGTATACACCGGCCGCTTTGTCCCCCCAGTCAGTCCAGAACATCAGGCTAACAGACACAGCATAATGTAGTGAGGATTAAAACAGGCTTAGAGGACACCTATTAGAAAGTTATTACAGGAACACTTTCACTGTTAAAAGAAACTAAAGACTACAGGCCACTCAATCGAACTGTAACGTAAAAAAAAAAAAAAAAAGTCAAAAGATACAGCAAAACATCTTCAAGTCCAGCCAGTAGTTTCCTACTATAACCTTCATTCTTTGAAAGCTCTTTGAAGGAAAACTCCACCCTGAATGACTTGTATATACATTTTACAAATGTGATCTTCAATGGCGTCCGAGGTTTAATTTGATTATTTATATAATAAAATACTGGCGTGCCTTTTTTTAATTTTTATTTTTTATAAAGCTTCATCAACATGCTGGATTGTTTTTCACTTTAGGTAACAGGTTCCTAAATTACCCACAATCCCATCTGACTACCTGCTGACAGTGGTGACAAATTTACATCCATAGTGACTGATGCAGCCGTTTTTTAGTCTCTCCAGCTGTCGCACCTCCTCATCCATAAGGTTACACTTTAATTTCTTCACTACCATTGTGCTCATCATCTAACAGATCACTGACTAACCAGGCCTCTGCTGGAACTCCTCTTAAAAGGCTATACAGTGGTACCTCAGTGCTCAAATTCACTAGAATTCGAATTTCTTAAAAGTCGAACAAACCAGGTCGCAAAAAAAACGACCTAGAATCTGAACCGTGAAGGCCGACCTAAGATAACTTGCACACATGGGGAAATGAGTCACGCAGCACTCAGCTGTCTCTCAGCGGAAACAAAGGGTAACGCTTCAGTCTCACATTCGCTGTGATAGCATCGTTTGTTGATAGTGCTTTTTTTATTGATATCAGGTAATACCCTGTACTTTATATCATTTTGGTAGCCACTGCTCACCAAAAAGTTATGAATACAGAGTAATAATAAAAATAACCAATGGACCGCATGGCATTGTATGACTCACGGTAGTAGTGCTGTGTCTGAGTTTATGAAAAAGGTGTCACGGGTTTTTTAACTTTACCCTGTCAGAGTGGTGAGGTGACACAATCCAGGCTGGAGTCAGATGTTTAGACTTTAATCAGACTTTAATCATAAACTAAATAACAAGGGAGAAGAACCGGAAAGGGGGGGGGGGGGGGATTTCGCCCACGCCTGGAATGAATCGCCTGGAATGAATCCTCTGCATTGAATCGCCTGGAATGAATCGCTGCTGGAGCGCATGCGGTTTACATAACACACATCGGATACATTTCTTTTCTTACTTTACAAATGACCGTTTTGATAAATGTGCTTAGATGTGTTTAGTATATGCTCTTCTTGTTTTATCCTGTTCATTTTGTGTTTATGGTTAAAAAAAAAAAAAAAAAATTGGTGTATTTTTTTGGGTCCGGGAACGAATTAATTGGCTTTCCATTATTTCCTATAGGGAAATTCCGATCAGAACTCGAACGATTTAGGATTCTAACACACTCTCGGAATGGATTAAGTTCGAGTACTGAGGTACCACTGTATATGCTAGTTGCACTGCTATTTGGAACTAATCCAACGTTTGCTGTGTCCGTGACTTCAACGTTGGATTTCTCAATAATACGACACTGAACGTGGCTGGAAAATGGTGCGTGACAACTGGTGCTCTTTTGTTTTTAGACGTCAACACCAAATCACCAAAACCTGACCGTTAGGAAACAACAAAAGGCTTCAAAAATGTCCAAACTAAATCCAGAAATTCCCAGACCTTTCTCCAGGCATAAGGGCCAGGGCTCGAGGATGCTCCAAAACGGAGGAGTTGACCAGGGTGCGCCGCAGATCCCCATCAGGGTTTGAGACCTGAGCAAGATGAAGCTATTGTGTGAAACACCACTGGACCCAATGTATCAAAAGCATCATGATGTAAAATATATAACCGTATTTTCTATCATACTTACCTCTATCCTCTGAGAGCCAGCATCCACCCAGTAGAGAAGTCGGCTCACAGGATCGAAGGTCAGAGCCTCGACGTTCTGCAGGTCTTTCCTAACAATCACCTCCTGGCCGGAACTGCCGTTCAAACACAGCCTCTACAGACACGCATAGAGATGGAGTGCTTACTAGGGCTGATGAATATCTTCAATATTTTGCATCGAGTTCTCATGCACATGAATGCAAATGTATATGAATATTAGTTAGCTGGTAATTCTACATCGCCTCAAGAGAAACATTAAAAATCAAAACACGGGAGGTGAAAAGCACACGCTTTGCTCAGAGAAGACCATCGTTAATGTAACAGCATTGTTTTAATGAAACTGTAATCTGTTTCGCAGGATAGAAAATTGCTAAATAAAAGTCCATTAAATACTACAAATAGTGTAAATGTCTAAGGACTTCATATACAGTGGGACCTCGACTCACAAACTTAACTCGTTCCGAGACTCTGTTCGTGACCCGATTTGTTTGCGACACGAATCAGTTTTTCCCTTTGAAATGAATGTAAATAAAATGAATGCGTTTCAGGCCTCAAAAACATGTTTTTAAAGTGTATATAATCTAAATTATAGAAAAATAAGCCTAAATTAAATAAATAGACAATTTTAATGCACGTTACCTTTGCGGTGGATATTGCTGGCGTAGGTGGTCGGTGGCGGAGGGATATGGTGGCGGTTCTTATGTTTATCTCAATCTTATACGCTTGGACTTCTTACTCTCACTACCATTTCCACTGTTCAGTTTTTTAGGACCCATAATGAATGCATATAGAGAAACACAACAAAAAAATGTGTAGAATACGTTCACACCACGAGTGCTTGACTGGAAGTGAATATTTGTGTTGCAAAGCGTGGGTTGGCTGTCTGTACATCAGTTGAGGATTTGTTCATCTGTTGGTACAAAATCTGTTCAGGAATTAAGTTGGTACGTCGATCTGTTCGCCATCTGATGCGTTCAGGAGCTGAGGGCCCACTGTATTGTCACACTTAACATCCAATTTACCCATTGTCGATTTAGCATAAACTATGCTAGCATGAAAAAAAAAAAGTGTTTTGTTGGACCTTAGTGACAAATGTCTACAGATCTATTTTTAGAGACCCCTTCCAATATTTAAAAAAAACCCTAAAAACAACAATAGGTCATTTTGCCACCAAGTTTTGAAAAAGTGCAGCTATATCTTTGGAGTCCAGAACTGAAATCTTAAACATCTGAAAGTGGATTAATGCAAAATATTTTTTTCACAATCAAACACAGAAATGCTTTATTATTAACAGTCCCTGAGGATATTTGCTCACAATGACCGTACAGTTCTGCTGGAAGCGCTCATACCTGTATGGTGTCGAGTGAAATGTCAGCCCAGTAGAGGCAGTTCCTGTCATAGTCGAAGTCCAGAGCCACTGCCTCCCGGAGGCCTGAGAGAGGCAGGGGTTGGTCCACACCCGTAGCCAGGTCGTAGCGGTGGATAGAGTTCCTCACGGCGTACAGGATGAATTCATTACTCTCTACACATACACACATCATGAATCACATAAGCGATAACAGTGACATGAGATACAGGTGCTCCCCGAGTTACGATGGCCCAACTTACGATTTTTCGAAGTTACGATGACTACTGTGATCTACTAAAAGTTGTAAAATATTTAGAAAATATTTCAAATTCGCTGGCAGGCCAGCGTAACAGTGTATGATGTACGTGGATGTTCAGAAGACGCCTGGAAGTGTGTGGCCGACGCCCAGAAGTGCGTGGCCGACGCCCGGATCACTTGTCTCACGTGATGCCTCACTCTCTCCCACAATTCACGGAGTTACCTCGTGTATCGGTGTACTGTACAGTGAATTACTGCAGGGTTTTTTGTGATTATTAATGGAACAGCTTCAGCGGCGGCTGTCTATAGCCGGGGCTCAATATTTGTGTAGCGGGGTGTCACGGGTGGACAGAGCTCAGAGACATAGTGCTGCTGCCAACATCATACAGGTGTGTGGATCTCTCTGGTGAACTCTCTCTTTTGACAGAAATGTGATTTAAATGAAATCTCACTTAAATGTTAACTCGCTCCACAGCATAAAATATTATTGGTCTCCCTGTTAGCAAAACGGAGCACAAAGACCTTGTAGCCCCGTGGGGCATGACACTAAACTCTACAAAAAAAAATATTAAAACAACTGAACTTCAACTGATGACATAACTACATATTCTTTAAAGCTAAAACAATACAATCACTCCATTTAACCATATTAAAACTTTAATGCTGCTCATGATGAAAATGAATTGTGAAACACTCCCCTCTTCCTCATTCAGGAAGAAAACAACGGGATAAAGACGACAGTCTTAAAGCGACAGTACCCAGAATACGCACACTTCCAAATTGTACTTTTTTCTTAAATGAGACTGTGGTCTGAACACAAATATTTTAACTAATCAAATAAAAGAACATTTCAGATGTTGGTGAAGTTTCAAACAAACAGGAAAAACAATAAATTATAAACTTATAGTTTCAACCTGGTTACATAAGCTAGGCTAAGCTAGGCTGAGATACCCAAGCTAGGCTACACAGTTGTGTCGACTTGCGATGTGTGTGTCCGAATGCATCTACATCGTGACTTGAGGACTACCTGCATTTTTCAAATTCCTACAGTTATTACAGATGACAGATTTCCAGAGGTTAATTACACAAGAACAAGAACAACCACAATCCAACCCTAGCACTGACTGGATTAGTGCGCTGCATCAACACACAGCAATCTGAAAAGCCAAACTATTAGAACGCTTGTTACACCTATGTAGGTGTCCTTTCATTTGATTTTTTTCTATGATTACTTGTACTTTAATAACACTTAGAGTACAAAACCTGCTATCTGCTACCACAGGATCGGCTAATTTAATAATAGAATAAACGAGCAGGTGTACGGGTGTACACCTAATAAAGTGGCCAGTGAATGTCATGAGTGATCTGTCCACCCCTGAAATGGAATGCAGTGCATGGCCTTTCCTCAGGTTCGTTTGAATTTGACTGAATCTTACCTCAAACGTGAAAAAACTAAAGGTCTGTTAAGTAACCACGTTCGTTTGAGAGTGGTAGTAGTGTCATCTAGTAGTAGTAAACAGTTGGTCAATAGCTGGTGGTTCGAGAGAGAGGAAAAAAAAGAGCAAGAAACAAAAAGATTCAAGTCACAAGGATTCTGACCTCCAATAGGGCAAGGGAGCATCTCTCCATCCAACCGGGCCTCGACGTCTCCACCGGTGCAGCTATCACCAGGCACTTTTCTATACCTGCAGCAACCGAAAACCAGAAACATTCATGAGGACATTTTATTATGAGGAGAAAACAAAGTACCTTTTTAATTTCGCTGCTTAAGACACATTTGAACACTAGGTGGTGCTGCTGCAAGCCCACGAACTCACGGCTCATACCATTTCCCATAACAGCCTCATCTCACCCTTTGCTCCGGCGATACGTCGTGCCCACCGGGCAGGGCACAGGCGGGGCATACAAGTTGCCCGAAAACTCAGGGTCGGGAATACACACTTGAAGAGACAGGTCCTCACTCAGCTTGAAGCCATAATCGCTGAAAGACAAGCAAAGAGAACAAGAAGACTGTTATAGGAGCACTGTGCTCATTTATCACGACTTGTTCATCTTGAAAGCGATTCGGAAGAATTTACCTGGCATTCCTCAGGCACTTGGAAACTACGCGTGCAGTAATTCAGTGACCACGTGACATGCTGATTTAGTGAAAGAGAAATGAAGGCCAACAGGAGGCGTGTACGCCAAACCTATAAACCGAGCTAAATGGCTTACTCTGTCGTGTTCAGGGTGACAAATTATGCTGCACAATCGGCATTTTCAGTGAGGCGTTCAATCCATTTTTAATCTCATGTACAGGAAATCTGGATGCTCGATCTGCATGTAAACGCAGTGCCTGAAAAAAATTTGCTCCTTCCTGTTTTCTTAATTTTTTTTTTTTTTTTTTTTTTTGCACGTGTGCCACTTGCTTCAGGTTTTCAAACAAAAAATTTAGTCAAAACAACCCATTGTCTGCAAGCAAAAAGTCATGCAAAATGATTATTTTATTTATTGAAGGCAAACAATTATCACCAACTGACCCTGCGTGAAAACATAAACCCTAATTATTCAACCAACCAAACTGATAATCAAGTCCAATCAGGCTTGATCACGGTCCACCATTTTGAATTTAAACATCACTTCCAGGACCGTCACGCTGGCTAAAAGGTGTCCGCAAGCAGCACGTTTATGCTGTGATTTCTGGAACAGTAGCCAGTCTTCCCAAAATTTCCCTCCAAGAGAGCGTTGACTACTGAGCCAGGAAGTCACAAATGAACTGCGGGCCTTTGTGCATGCCTCTGATTAGGGAAGCGTTCATGATTTCACCGTTAGAAAGGCACTGGACAAGAGTTACAAAGCAAAAACTAGTGCTAACAAAGAGGAGCAGCAACAATTCTCAAGGAAAAATTCCAGGCATCAGTCTGTGATTCGAAACTCTGAAACGAGCGGATTACGCAGCAAGACGACGATGCACGGCAGAAGTGCATGTCCATTTCTGAATGGCTCAAAAGAAATTAAACAAGGTTTTGGAATGGCCTAGGCAATGTCCTGACTTGAACCCCATTCACATGCTGTGACAGGACCTTAAATAGGCAGTTCACGCTCGGAAGCCCTCCAATGGGGCTGAATTAAAAACAAGTCTGGGAGAAAAGTGGGCCCTGATTCCTTCGCAGCAATGTGAACGAGTGGCGTGCCGTTATCAGAGGCGCTTGGCTGCTGTTGTTACTCCAAAAGATGGAACAAGTTTCGGGGCAGTTAGTTTTTCACAAGGGTCTTATAAGTGTTACATGACCTTTTTCCTTCCATAAATGAAATTATCATTTAGAAAACTGCTATAGATTAGATTTTGTATGATGATCTGAAACCATTTATTGTGACAAATATGCAAAAATAAAGGAAATCAGGAGGGGGCAAATACTTTTTCACTGCATCGTGTACATGTTTATAAGGTAGATTACCATTCGTAGTCCTCCCGCGTACAGGAGCAGTTGGACAGGTTGACGGGTCGATCAAAGTCCTCGCCGTTGAAGCAGGTCGCGTGAGGCGAGCGACGCTTGAAGAGTAACTTGCGGCCCAGGAGGCAGTCGTTCCCGCGCTCGTCAGATGGAGACCACAGCTTATAATCGCCCTCGGAGCACGGCACACCTGCCACGTAAAACGCAACCGATTTACAGCTTTGTTCCACAAAATGCATGTTCACTGCGAGAGAAAAACCTTGCATTTTAAAAATTTATATATTTATATAAAGTGATCAATCTGAAAATGTGAAAAATCACATTTTTATTTTGACTAATTAATTTTTAAAAATTTTGAATTTATTATTTAACATGATTTTCCTCCCATATGTGCAAATCTCACACTGCAGGAAGCGAAAGTACAATACATTGAGCATACTGATGCCTCGAAAAACTGAACTGATTCGTGTGACTTGCCAAAAAAACCTCAACCTCATGAGGCAAGAAAGCAGTTTTTCTTTTTTCCTCCCTCGCCAATCCTTACCGAGCACGTCGCTGGCGTTGACCTGCAGAATGAGCCAGCTGTGTGACTGATCAGCGTAGGAGCCGAAGATGGTGAAGATGGTGCTCTTCTCGCCCGGCTCGGTCAGCAGCTGGTACACGTAGACATCCTGCTGGGAGAACTGGAACTCGCTCCACGTCTCGCCCTCGTTGGTGCTGAACCTGCGCCGTAGACGATGACGCACAACGACTCAATGACACAGCTCAAAAAAGCACTATTGTGTGTGGTGTGTGTGTGGGTTTGCTTTCTCCAACACATCTGAGTCATCCTCCAAAAGGTGCCATTCAAGAATTAGTGAAGAAGGGAAGAGTCATGGCTAGCACATGCTTACGCATGAAGCCAACTACTGCGTCATGCTGGAAAGTGCTATCTGTAATCTTCATTCATGAGCTCCCTCAGTGAGTGTCTCTCTGACCGAGTGTGACATCTATACCATGGCATTTGGCTGAACATTTTCCATGATTTGAGGTTTAGTATAGAGACGTGATACGCGAGGTGCGATCAAACAGTTCCTGCTGCGAACGAACGGAGCGTAGCATGGAGATGCGCCTGCAACAGGAGCGAGGAGAACTTTCCTGAGTCAGTATGTTGCATGACATAGCGTCGTCAACATCAGGACCTGTGTTGCACACGTATTTGTGTGAAAGTGCACAAGTGATTTTATAGGAGGTCTTGTGAGTTGACTATGGACCCTCAAAAAGAGGGCAAACATCAAACTCGGGGGGTGGGGTAATGGCAACAGAGACTCTTGAAATCCAAAGCGCTCCATCACGTCCAAGAAATTCAGCACGTCAGGATCGTCAGCTTGCCCTGACTTCTGCCCCCCTGAAGTGAGAATGCCACTCGAAATACCTCATCCAGCTCACTGAGTCTCCCAGAATTTGATGTCGCAAACCTTCAACTGCACGCTGACACAAACACATGCAACAAAGGTCCCAATGTTGACTTCCACGTCATACTGACTCACGAAAGCTACCGCTTGCTCCTGCTGCACGCGCATCACCGTGCCACGCTTCCTTCGCTCACTACAGGAACTTTGATCGCACCTCGTAGTGGTACTAAGAATGTAGACATGACTGCCATTTTGTTGTTCATGTTTTAACCTTAAAACAGCTGGATCTGCCACACCAGCAAGCAAATAAGTGATTTAATGGCTACCATTATTGCTAATGAAAAATTTAACCCTGCTCTGGTACCATGGGGTCTATGTGACCCCAGCCCTATTTGGACCATGTTTTTTTTTTTTGTTTTTTTTTGGAAACTATCATGATTAGTGACCTTGCCTGCCACATATGTTCTCGTAAGTATGTGACATGTTCAATAGTTTCAAAGTCTTTCCGCTTATTTTTTATTTAGGTTTATTTTCGCTTCGCCATAGTACCTTCAACGTGACTGGTACTATGCGGTCAATTTGACCCCAAGCGAAAATAAACCTAAATAAAAAATAAGTGGAAAGACTGGTATGTGTGTCACAGAAGTCAAAAACTGTCAGAAGAACTCCGATGTGAGATATTGTCAGAGAGAAACCAGGACCGAAAGGGAATGTGTGCCAAGTAGAGACACCCTTGAAAGGATTTGATTTATTTTTCGATGATGCCACGATAACAGATTGTGACATGGATCAACCAAAAAACTGACAAATGTGAAAACTGGTTACACAAGCAATGCTGGATGTTTGCACCAAAAATCCCCCACCAGAGGCACCCACAGCAACCGCAAGCACCACACAGCATCATCCAGGAAAACTGAAGAGATGCTATATTTGTCCCAGATCAAGTGACAAGAAAACCAAATTAGGTGTGCAACCAATGCCAACAGTAACATTTTTGCCTACAGTGGGGTGAAATAAGCAGAAACTCACACATGAAGCGTTGTGCAATCTTATTTGGATTTTATAAACACATTGTCATACCATATTATTTCAAGGAAAACAAAATATTGTAATAAAAGTGGTGTTATTCTGGTCATATAGCATGTTTTTAACCATGAGGTCAAATTGACCCCATGGTACCAAGAATGTCCCAGAGCAGGGTTAAACTAACTTGGAGCAACATCAATGGCTAGGTCATGAGCAAGTTATAATTCTCCCAATCTCACTTGTAGGTTGTCTCTTGTAGGTGTGTAGCAACTGTGATTACTTTTGCTTGTTTACATGTTTTTATAGGAAAAATGCTCGTAGCTACAGTATGTATATGGCTTCTGAATCTAACGAATTAAATAATCAGGGCAAAAACTAGTTGTTTGATTTACATTTTATTTTCTCGGATTTGTACTAGCTTTTACGGCAGGTTGGCGGTGCAAGCTAACCATACTAGTGCATACACTTAGTTCACCAGAGGCACCAATAACATCACCTACTTTGTTCCACGCTTTATGTGTCCTTGTAATTTCTCTATATACATACATTTAAACAGACGTCATTTGTGATAGGAGAAATGAAAGCACTATTATAAGGGGTTTTTTTTTGCTTTGTTTTTCCATTTTTCTGCATCAGTAGGAAGGTTTGGACTACCTATGCCATAACGATTGGTCCAAGGAATCACTGGAGCCAATTATTTAGATTTGCTGCTTCACCCGGCCATAAGTAATTCCCTAAAACTGGGGTGGGGCACGGGCACGGCTCAATTCAAGTCTCAATCCTTGCACCATCACTTTTTCACGTTGTGCTAACGTCGCTGAAATCGTAGCTCTGCGTCTCTTGTGCACGTACTTAAACGATGACGGACTGCCTGTTGCACTGTCCTTCACTAGGTGTTACCATTTGTGCATGTACACAAGTACATAAAAGGTATTAAAACCCATAAACGATATCTCACTTAAGTGTTCTGGTGGGGCCACCCTGGGAAATAGCCATCAGGATGCCTCCATGGTCACCCCAGGTGTAGAAGTGAGGACCAGCCAGAGCCTGAAGCGAGGTTAGCATTAGAATCAGTTAGAGGTGCAATATTATGAAATCCAAGCTCATAAGAAATAATCTGGCATTAGACTAATGGGATGTGCATCACTGTATCGGTACCTCTTTCCACCTGGCTCCGGCACTGCTCGAGACGTAAACGTTGGGCTTATTAGCCAGGTTCTTTCCCACAGATCCTGAGAGAGTAAGATGAGCAAGAGAAAGGGGGGGGGGGGGGAGGCAGATCAGTCAGTACTCACACCATGCTGATAGTTGAGTCAGGCTAGCACGATGGTGGGAAGAGTACATCCTAAAAATCACACACTAATGTGAGCATGTCGTTTAAACGGAGCAGTCCGTATGTTTTCTGATTCAGAAGTGGATTTTATACAGCGGCACTGCTGGGAATGCACAGAGGGACTTGTATGGCAGATGTACTGCATAAACAAATGAAAAAAAATGTACGTGATTAACGGTCTGGAGAAAGCTTTCAGTGCATTTCTGGAAGGAGTCTCCAGTGTCAGCACTTTGCAGCAGTCAGCTTAAAGCCGAGTTCAAGCGTTAAGAGTTAAAGCTGGAACTTTTAAGGTTTCTGACACGAGAAAAGTCTTCAGGGCGGAGAGCGTCGCGATTTCCCAGGGACGTCGCAAGCAGAATTTTTGGCTCATTGACTTCGAGAGAGAGAGAGAGAGAGAGAGAGAGAGAGAGAGAGAGAGAGAGAGGCTTGTGAAGGAACTTCAGACCGGCTTGCTCATATCTCCGATAAATATGTGATAACAGGAACAAACTTGTCTCTGGGACGTTCCATGACATTATATGCATCTATAAACATGTTAAAAGAATGATGTGGAAATTGCTGTAAAATTGGGATGTGCTGTTATTGAAAATTCACATTCAAGGTGGTAACGTCACACCACGATGTTGTTGTTGATTTTGCAATAAGAGCACACCCAGTCATGTTTTATTCATCATATACCAATTGATACTCACTCCCGAAATGCGTCATCCGAAGTATCAGTTACGCAGACACAACGTTTAACTAATTCCCTCCTCCCCAAAAAAAGTGCAGACCCCAACCAAGATTTTGAATTAAAGAAAGGTCGACTGAGAAAACAGCTTAAACTACTATGCCTAAATAGCCTGAGAATGAATGAATGAATGAATGAATGAATGAATAAATAAATAAACAAACATCAGCGCCAGATACAAAATGCAACCACACTTTTTGACCTTGCTAAAGCTGAAATTCTTTTTAAAACATTGTATATGACTAACATTTGGTATACAGGTAGTCCTCAGGTTACGAAGGCAATGCGTTCTGAGATCCTCATCATAAGTGGAAAATATCATATCATATATGACCCGTGCTGGCAAAAGGAGTCAGAATGAGGAGATTTTCAAAAGTGAGTTATTGTTACTTCCACATTGTCCTTCTAAAAACCTTCAAAATGAGGCACGGTTTATTGAAATCAGACAAAAAAAAAATGACCACCTAGCAACTAGCCACTTTCGTTTACGTCTAAAGGGGTTTGGAAACTCGCTTTCCATAGGTTCATAAAAGCGTCATTGGGAATTCCATGTGTATTATTAGGAAGTAGAGGAACTTCCTCTACTCACAACGATACCAAACATGGGTAGGGGGATTCCCCCGTCTCGCCGCGAGCGTGCGGTGAAAAACACGGATTTATCA
>JAQLOM010000003.1:15076651-15088462 GCA_030068315.1 Chrysichthys thysi
GAACTCCATGCCCAAGAGAGTTAAGGCAGTGCTGGAAAATAATGGTGGCCACACAAAATATTGACACTTTGGGAACAGTTTAGACATTTCCACTTGGGGGTGTACTCACTTTTGTTGTCAGCAGTTTAGACATTAGCGGCTGTGTGTTTAGTTATTTTGAGGGGACAGGAGATTTACACTGTTATACAAGCTGTACACTGACTACTTTACATTGCATCAAAGTGTCATATCTTCAGTGTGGCCCCATGAAAAGATATAATAAAATTTTTACAAAAATGTGAGGGGTGTACTCACTTTTGTGAGATACTGTATATACTTATACACATACCCTTCACCACAGTATGAACAGTGTCCTCATACTTGTGACCAATGACTCTCCATTTGCTTTGAATTCTTTCTGAAACAAACATCCGTTCACAAATTCACTGATACAGCTGACCTAGATGAGCTAAAAATGTTCTGCACCCAGAAGCGACTTCCTTTGTCACCTTTACACGCTTTTTCTTTTCCCATTGAAGTGAATTTTTTTTTTTTGCATTCAGTCTGGCCGAGGGCTACAGGTTTGAAGTGAAATGAATTGCTCTGTTCTTCCGAATAGTGCTACACATTAGTGAGCCCTGGCCCGGCTGAGTTTATTAGAAAATACTGTGAGCGGAGCTAAATTTCCATTTGAAAACTTCACCAGATGTCGTCTGATTTTGGAAACCGTGTGAGTTTTTGGTCAGTCGCATGTCGAAGCGCTACCTGATGAGGGTGTTGCTTCCTGAACCCTCAGGGCTGTAATACAGCACATTCTCCAGCGAGAGAGAAAAGGCGAGCCCCTGCGTGTCCGAGATGTACAGGTGCGTTATGCTGCTGTTGTGGTTCACACAAACGAACACCTGATCCTCCGAGGCATCTGCTATGTAATACTCCTGCAAGACAGGGATACAAACATTAAATAAATAAAACGTCAAATGACTGGGCATGTCAATCAGAAAAGCTTGGAGGTAGTGCGACTCACAGTGATAGGGTGGCGAGTGTTAAACTGGGCTGCTCTCATGGGCTGGCGGTTGTACGAGACCCACAGCTGGACCGACTGCGGCTCCTGGCTCCCGAGCAGCGTCTGGATGAACACAGATGATCAAGTCACACAAATCACGCTGCTCCCCAAACCCACATAATCAAAAGAAAACCCCAACTTAGGAGTCGCGTTACTGTCATGAACAACAGAGGAATCAATGAATATGAAGGAGAAGCCCCACTGCACCCCCCCCAATTTGGAAATGCCCCCATGCCCTCCCGACACTCCAACCCCACCCATGACCCATGCTACCCTGTTTACCCAACGCTAAGGAGCTCTGTGCAGTTATTAGACAAAAAATACCCTGACTGTTGACATAATACTAGGTTCACCATCTTCAGCCCAACGTGAAGCTGTTGTTACTACCCCGAGGTTAGATTTTTTCCCCCCCAATAACACATAACCTAAAGTTTAATTCCTCTTAGAGTATACGAGTTTGCCAATCCTTACATTATGTTTAGGGTTGTTGAACACTCAACTTAATTCTTCTGTCCAAATGTTACATTTAATACATACCTCGATGTCAAAATACCATCTAATCCATGGTGCTATAAACAACTAAATCAACCAATCAGATTTGAGTGCTGTAGTACAACATTGGCTACGATCACATCATATCACAAGCCTCATTGTTCAATCCCCCCCCCACAGATTTTTTTTATTTATTTATTTTTTTTACACTGTTCACATTCACAATTAAAACCGAACTGCGTGCAAGTATAAACCGAACACATCGGTCCTCCGAAAAGTCACGCATACGCACGTTGATATGTTTCTACACGAGCCATTAACCAGAAAACAAAACAAAACAAAAAAAAGAAGAAAAAAAAACATTTCTGAGAGCTCATGGTATTAAAACTGACAAAACGGGTGCACTATTAGCTAATGTATGCGGCGCACTGTGCTCTGGAGGACGGCAAACAGCGAGTAGCTCTCCTCCATTTCGTTGTGCTGCGCTACTGATAGCAAAGAATAAACTCGATCTCATCTGTAGTCCTCAACCGACCCCTAGCCTTGGCCCTAAGACTTAAAGGATAAAGTTCACAGGAAAAGTAGCGTACCTCAATAGGCAGCCCAGATAACACAGGACATCGTGCTAGCTGATCATAATGGTGCTCAGTGCATTTGTTTGGACAAAAAAAAGCCACATGAATTCCTCTCAGACCGTCCTCATTCGTGTCACATAGCCGCGAATCGGATTTAGGACCACGTATGAACATGATCTTTTCAAATCATGCTGATCAGATCTGTGACACATTCCGGCGAAAATAAAGCTTGTTCACAGATGGGACACAACCCTGACAAAGGACCCCAATAACATTAGCTCGCTAGTCAGTTAATAGCTAGCTAGTTAGCCTTCATGTACGGGTTTCTGCCCACCAAGTGGTTATCCTCCAGTAATTGTCATGATGTTCAAGCTACATTCAAACATCCATGCTGATGGGATCAGTAAATCAGCTGCTTGTTGTCAAGACTACACTGGGTTTCCTGCACCAGCCTGTATTAGCAGCCAAAGCTTAAAATCCCCACAAGATGGTAGTGGAGGCCTGAGCCAAAAAAAAAAAAAAAACCCACACAAGAGAGATTTCTTTCCCTAAACTGGAGGGCACAGAGAAAGCCATGAGCTTCACAGGCTGCAAAGCATCTCCCCAGCATTAATGAATTTCTCCAGATGAAGCGGAAGAGCGCTTCTTGTTCGCCGGTGGAAAACAGAGCACGCAGTGTCGTTGCTCTCTCAGAGCCTCTCGTCACAGCTCTAGCATCCATCGCCCTGATTTATCCGCCTGTTAATGGCAGTCTCCGGGAACAGACTGCAGTGGTGTCGCAGGCAGCCAAAACACAATCTGGCTTTAGAGAGCAGGCAAGGGCGCGAAAAAAAAAAAAAGGAAAAAAAGGTTTTGGAAAGGGCCACCGTTGCTGAGAGAGCGTGAAGAGAAGGAGCCGGCAGCGTGGTAACAGAGGCTTAATCTCGCAAAGAGGACAAGGTGGGTTTGAATATGCAAAACTGACAAACAAGAAGTCAAGGGACTGGTGCAAAGGAGATACTCAGTTCTTCTAGCTGTCTGCTCCTTTTTCTGCTCAATTGACCAAAGCGCAGGGCCAAGTCCGAATCATTTTCAAACCTTGGTGCATGTAGGCGACAAAATACAGAAAGGTCGCCGGTGGACGAGTTCAAAAATGCCCCCCCCCCCCTCCACACTCTTGCTTTGTGGCGAACTGGCTCACACCAAACTGTATTATCTTTACTACCTCTACGACGGTGTGTAACAGACACGGGTGTGGTCCAAGTCTGAGAATTGATCTCTCTTGCCAGCGAGAATTCGCTTTTGAATTCCGACCCGTCTGCCAGAATGAATGGAGCTGATTCTTCCAGACTCGCTGCATATTTGGCTCCTAGAGGCACTTTTCCTTCATTGTGGGAGAGGCTTTTATGTCGGAAAACAAGAGCCTCACTGTGCTGGCAGGCTCTGCGGACCGGAGAGACCCGACTCACGAGCAGGAGCTCAGGCTTGTAGATCTCTGCGGCTTGATTAGGCTGTGTGAAACTTTGAGTGTGTGTGGTGTGACCTGCAAGCTCAATTAGCAAGCCTGCGTCCCAATGTAGCTGCCCTGGTAACAATCGATAATAATAGCATGGTACACACAGTACATTTGGAATAATTAATACTTCAATTGTTTTTTTTTCCCCTTTCAATCTCCGTCTACTTGGATGAAAGAAAAAGTGGGTCAATGAGAGGCAGAGAATGAGATACTGAAAAAAAAAAAAAAAATTATAATTACGTATATATATATATATATATATATATATATATATATGTATAAAAAACAAAGATTATTTTTTCAAAGGGCCACGTGAAGGGGGAGAAAGTTTCCTTATTACTATCATTTCCGGGGGTTTAATTAATCGTTTATGCTTCTTGGTGCCAAAAGGTCCTTGTGATATTCATTATGGTAATCCTATTATGAGTCACAGGACTACTGAGATGGGGGAGACATAACAATATAGAAGCGAAACATAAAAAGAGACTGTCTAAGGGCAGATTCAAATTAAGAGCCCAAAACCGCCCGGAAAGCACAAGCGCGTCGCTTGCATCTTACCGAAGGCTAAGCAGTGCGCGGTTGAAGAGCGGTGAGGATGTATAAGGGATGTGTAGGAGGAAGACAGTTTACCTTTACCTAGTTGGGTCAGTAGCCTGCTGGGGCACTGCGTCCCATGCAGCTGCCTTGTTCTTTCATAAATTTTTATTTACTTATTTATTTATTTTAAATGGAGGAAAAAATTACTCCTGAGTCTATATCATCGTACAAGCCAGCAAGAATCTCGCAGAACATCACCGATTGATTCAGGAGCCGAGTTTGCATGCTGAGTATTACCAGTCATATTTCAGACTTGACGAATTTCAGTTTGAACTGCTTCTGTACAAAATTGGACCAAGCATTACCACACGCAGGATCAGCCGTGAAATAATCTCTCCTGCATGACGGCTGGGCGTTTGCCTGAGGAAAATATGAAACATTTATAAAACGACGTCCATTATGAAAGCAGAAATGCTTAAAATAACTTAAAATGCTATTTTAAGGCAAGGAAAGGGAACTTTGCAATGATGAGCTTGTCTTCCATTTTCGTGAAGGCTGAGGGCAGGACCGGAGTGACTCGCTGACCAGTTGCGTCTCATCATGTGGGACGCAGTGCGCTTGTGGTGTCCTAAAAAAATAGAAATGCTTTTATCTTGTTGTGCCTCGGTCGCACACAGGTAGCCCAGAAAAAAAAAACCTGCATCGGGACGCGAGCGAGTCGTGAGCGAGTGTCTGCACCAGCCGCGCGCCTTCATCGAAAATAATGGAACCAATCTGAATTGGCCCCAAGACAGAAAATTCCTCAGAACAGCCAACATACTCTGACTGGCTAGTGACTCCAGGCATGACTGACTAATGAAGGCTCTAAAGACAGACGGCCAGAGCGAGTAAGAAAGCAGCTCTGCTTGGGACACGCCAACTGGGTCATCTGAGGCTACAGCCAGCCCTAGTCCAAAACTTGCGCAATTCTGTCAGCGTCTTTGTCTTTAGCATAGACCCATTCCGGCTGGGTGCACCGGACTGCTCGGGTTTGTCTAGACATTCCCATAAGTTCCCTCATCACCACCATGTTCTCTTGTCTAAATCGCCACACCAAACAACTGCAATTATCTGTTTTGCAAACGCATGAGATCACGGAGAAAAAAAACAATCAAAGCTATCATGAGAATTCAGTGGAAATTCATAAGGAAACAGCGGCTCACACTGTAACTTGTCCATGTGTTGTTTAAAAACCAACCGGTATATATTTAGCACTTAAACAGGAAGCGATGCGTTTGTTCAGCGTTCGGCACATTTCACAGAAGCCTACCCATTCCTCCATGGTTCAAATGAAGCAAACTTACAATCCTACGATCAATGGATACCAAAACAGCCATGGCTTTGAACCATTGCACAACACGCTCTAGTAGTTATGAAACCTCACATTCGTGTATGCGTGCATCAACTTCTTGGCATGAGCGCTCTGGAGTGTAGCGCTGACAACATGACCATATGGGCGCACGGGTTAGTGGAACGCTGGTAAGTGGTGCATGAGCAGTTAAAGATGCCCTAGGGAGAGCAAACCACACGTTCACTGAAAGCACATGCGATGTCGAATGAGCTACACCTCATCCATGCTTTTCAACAACTCTCACTTCAGACGCCATTTATTAAGGTGGTTCAATTACTAACTGGGATATCAGTGACCGCAAGAAGGCACGCAGTAAATATAACCACGGCCTGATCTGACCCACCGATGTTGTTTCGTGTTCGACGGATGAGCGTTCGTGGTTTATTTTAACAGTCCAAACATTTACCGCGGGGGCACGCTTGGTTAAGAGCCAGTGTACACATGGGCGTGAGTACCAAGTAAAATTTGGGGATAAACAAACCCTTGCAGACTGGACTCCAGTAAGGATAATAAACTGACTCATAGTTCGAAACATAACAATGAGCAACTGCCTTATTCCCAAGAGCGCTACAGCAATTTTTGGTTAGACGTCAGTAAGTTTTACACGAGCTGTGATGTAAAGCAGCAGCCAAGAAATTTTTTTTTTTAATTAAAAAAAAAAAAAAAAGCCTTGCATGGGTAAGGCGCTTTTTCACCGAACCTGGCCTTCTCAGAAAAAGCCCTAAACACAAGATGCTCCATTTAGTTGCACGTGACTGCTTAACCCAACCATAGCATCATCGCTAAAGTACAAAAAAGCTCAGTGGTTATCACTGCTGCTGGTGGTGGTTGTTTCTGCAGTCAATGCTTTGCCCAGCTGAGTTTTTCAGGCCTTTATTTTTAGAAGCGTGGAAAGGAGATTCACACTCTCCATCAAAAGTTTCGGAATAACAAGGGCAATTCTTTTGTTTTTGCTCTACGCTGAAGACGCCTGGGTTTGAGATTAAAAATTTCTTTTAAAAATCAGATCAGAATTTCATATTCCTTTTCTTGATTTCTACATCTAGATGCGTTAAACAACTTGCAGCATGACACCTTTTAAATCACAAAACTTTCTTGTTGCCCAGGCATGCCCTGTTAAAGTAACCGTTTAGATAATTAACAGCTCAGAAGGTCTACTCCCAGTCTGAGTCCTGGGTTTCACCTGTGAAAACCGAATGTGTTGTTAAAAAGGATAAACCACCATGAAGACCAGAGAGATGCAAACCTTTTTTTTCCAGCTGAGACAATGGACAAGCATTAGATGTAGCTAATGCAACAATTTGGAATATCCAGAAAAGACTAAGAAGCAGACGTCAAAAAGCAGACGTCAAAAACGAACGCAGTTGACGCTAAAAAAAAAAAAATTGTGAGAACTGTGATGAAAACCTCATAGAAAACAGGAAGTGACTTCACCAACAGCCTGCATGGGGCCAGGGGTGAAGGTATCACAATCCACTGTTCGAAGAAGATTTCAACATGGAGGCCATACCACAAGATACAAACCACCAGTTAGCAGTAAGGATCAGAAGGCCAGATTGGAAATACAGGAGATGAGCGACAAAAGTTCTGGAACAAAGATACCACAGTGATGCGAAGGCCGAAGTGTGGAAATAGAAAGGACCGACTTATGATACAAAACATACAAGCTCATGGGTTAAGAACGGTGGAAGTAGCAACACGGCTTGGGCTTGCAGGTCTGCTTCTGGAACAGGTTCACCAGGCTTTATTGATGCGGTAACTCATGCTGGTAGCAGCAGAACGAATTCAGACAGTTATAGAAACATTGTGTCTGACAATTTACACAGAAATGAATCAAATCGAATTGGAAAGAACGTCATCAAAAAGACACTGCCGACACAACAAAGGGCTTCATCAGGAGGAAAACATGGGAGGCTTAAGAATGGCCAAGTCACTCACCAGATTTTAAACCCAACTGAGCATGCGTTTGACCTCCTGAAGGAGAGACTGAAGGGCGACTTTTTTTCTCCGCCAAGCTGACCAAGACAGACAGGACTGCATGTATCCACTCTTCTCGGCAATTAATGTCTTTCGTCTCTGTTTATTTTTAACAGAGCCTGATCACCATTTGCAAGTCCACGACCATCTCTCTTGTACAATTTAACAATACAGAACAGATGACTGCTGCCTTCGAGAGGATTTACTGTGGTCCGTCTCTGCAACAAATCAACAACCACAGAGACAGTCAAGAGCTCCTGGCTGCTTAGTGTGTCCATCGCTGAGGATCTCACGTGGGCCCTTAACATCGTCTTTCTAGCCAAAAAAGCCCAGGAGCGTCTCCATGTTCTCTTCTGAATAAATCTTCGATTCATTCTACAGCGCCAAAGAGAGAACAACACACTGAGCAGCTGTGCGCAATAAAAAATAAATAAATAACACACACACTCACACACACACTCTCTCTCTCGCTCTCTGTCTCTTACTCAGTGGGCCACCATACATGTGAGGGCAGCAGCAAAAAAAAGAAAACCTAAGCACATCACTGAGGTTTTTTTACTTTCTATTCATGATGCACACCACAAACACTGCATCTGCAAAACCACCGACTTTGAAAAGAGAATAGACAAATCATAAGCCTGGGTGCCCAGGACATATGAATTTAATTTTTAAGCTATTATGTTCGGGGGGTGTTTAAGGAGGGGAAAAAAAATTTTTTACAACTTACTTTATGTTGAATTTGAAAAAGAAAAAAACAAAACCCAAAAGTTTTTTCTAAAAAGCAAAATAAAGATAAGTGCAAACCTGCCAGGTGTATCCAAGGTACAAAGTGGGCCAAAATACATGGATGTCCCCATGCTCTTCTTACGCTAGCAACAAACTAGCCAGCTAAAATGCAATGAGTAACGTAGTCGATTTTCCTCCTCAAAACAGCAAACTACAGTGGACCCTTGGCTCGCGGACTTGATTCGTTCCGAGACTCTGTTCGCAACCCGAATCAATTTTTCCCCCACTGAGATTCATGTAAATACAATTAATGTGTTTCAGCCCTCAAAAACATGTTTTTAAAGTGGATTACGGGTTTATCTGTGGTAATAAACATAGAATAAAATTAAAATAACCTTAATTATAGAAAAGCAAAACTAAATTAAATAAACAGATGATTTTAATGTACGCATTTTTGCGGTGGATACTAGGGCTTGGTATCGTTGCTGATTTCCTGAATCGATCCGATTCCGATTCACAAGGTCATGATCCGATTCTCGATTCGGTTTCCATTTATTTAGAGATTTCTTTGCGTCTTCCCTCAGTAATGCTTAAGGCACGTTGAGAATCTGAAGCCAATTTAACCCCAAATGCCTTCTCCAGTGCGGTTTGATTAGCCCCTGACGCTTTAGCTGAAACTATGTCAGTGTGGTGCCTGGATAAGTGGTTTCGGAGATTTGTGATATTTCCAGAATATTTTACCTCGATATGGCACAGTTTGCAGATTGCTTTTGTTTTATCCAGTTCCTCTCTATCCTCGTAGGTTTTAAATCCGCAGTGTTGCCAAACATCAGCCTTTTAGGCCAGACGGTGACTTCAGCGGAGCTGCTTAAGCCATGGCTCAATTTGGTTTCGGTTTCAGAGACAGAGTATCCCACCCCACCCAGAAAGAGTAGCCAATTTTGCTTTCTTGGGACTCCTTGTAACGGATGACTGTGGGATTGTTGGGATCCATAATCGCAAAAAACTCCGGCCAAAAGAAGCCAGACGCTTTTCTGCTTCTGCTGTGGAACGTCTGCCAATCAAGTAAGCACTCCTGTTATCACTTATGCCATAGAAACTTTAAACAGTCCTTCCCCTTACCCTGGTTGTAGTAGCGAACATGTACTTGTCCCGGAGCTGAAAGCTGTCCACCCTTTCCAGAATGATGTGTCGGTTTTCCTCGCTCTGGAAGAAGTCGGTGCTGCTGAGAATGCTGGAGACACCCTGGGGTTCATGCCTCTGGACCAGCACTGTGGTTGGGCTGTCGTACGGCTCGACTCCCCTAAGGAGAAGGTTACAACATATGGCATTGACAACATTGTAGGACAGCTGTACGACCAACAATCAAAATAAACCCTGAAAGATAGAAATGTGCGGCTTGTTCCAGCATGACAAAAGCTCTAGCTAGGAGAAATGTTTATAAACCTTTTGTACTCATCTCGCACTTGTACTTATCTCGTATTCCTGCATGAATGGCTCCTTAAACACAAACACAATGTGCGTCGCTTAACACCGTCTTATCTTTGTCAGACAAATAGAAAGAACAATAAACGTCGCCAATGGAAGAAGCATGCGAAAACCTGCTGGACAATCGGCTCTAAATTTGGACTTGAGCGCAGCAATCAGTTCAGCTCAGCTCAGAGAAGCGAAGGGAATTTCACCTTACTCCCCACGGCACTTAGTCTTTCTAGAGCAATACTGAAAACTGATGGTCCTGTGAAGAATCGAGGTCACAATTTTGAAAATTAAATTCAACAAGTCACCTGGAATTTGGTTTGCGGCTTTGCTGCTTCCGTGTTGATATATAGAATAAGTGGGATGACAGTATTTGGAGAGCAGGTAACATGCAGCCTAGCAAAGTTGCCTCAAATGCAACAGCACAGTATCTGCGAGTCAGATAACTATTCAAAAACAGTGCAGTAATTTGAGGAGGGTCTGATTTACATCTTGTCTCCTAACCTTTAATACCTAGTGGTACCAGTTTTCTGTAGTTGCTGATCTATTAAATATAAGGGGTGGCCCAGGGGGCCTATTGATCAGAAGTTTGGAAGTTCAAATCCAAGCACCGCCAAGCTGCCACACCTGGGTCCTTGAGCAAGGCCCTTAACCTGCAACTGCTCAGCTGTATAAATGAAATAAATGTAAGTCGCTCTGGATAAGAGCGTCTGCCAAATGACAATAATGTAATGTAATATAAACAGTCCACCATCCCTTTTCCAGTAATTATCCTGAATGTTAATACAATTTGTCTCAATAAAGATAGGGAATTGTATAATCTTTGCATGCTGTAGAATTACCATCTTAAATTATTTCTAATTGGTGCCTTTTTCTTCTCTACATTTCTCTCCACATAGAGGCAAGCTAAGGGCCATGGAGCTCCCGGTGTATAAATGATTCAGCACAGTAGGCTTAGGATTTGAGTCATGGCTTCAGAGACCCTGGAGCCCTGAGATTTACTCTCCTGCTCGCCAGCACAAAGGCCTGCCTCTCTGCTTTTGTATACACGCCGGCTTGTTTGCCGAGACTGGTTCCTGAAGCTCCTAACAAATGGATAAAAGGATTACAGTGAAGGGACAAGCACAGACTACAGTTCCGACCGTGCCGCACCCATTTCACGACCCAGAGTTAAGCACATCCAAAGCTGGGTGTGTGGAGCAGACATGAAACAGCACTGTGTAAGCACGGTTAATCAGCCTGCGGTGGAGCTCTGGGCTAAAAGCGAGCCTTCTTGGGGGATCAGAATTAAATCTTGAGAGGTTTTGGCATATAATAATACAAATAAGGAACAAAACATGATGGGGCAGGTTGCATATAAGAAAACACCAACAAGTGGTGTGACTTTGTTACCAAACTGCAGTTGATTCTTTACTTATAAATAGAGCAGCATTTTCTGAAATGCTTTACACCTCAATTACAATGTTATATTTATTAAATACAGTGGACCCTCGGCGTGGGAACGCGTCGGATGGTGACCACATCGACGTACGAACTAAATTCCCGTACACATTTTGTACCGACCGACGAACAAATCCTTGACTGACTCACAGGCAGCCAACCCACACTTTGTGGAACAAACCTTCATTTCCCATCAAGCACTCGTGGTGTGAACGTGTTCGCAACATTTTTCGGCGTGTTTCTCTGCATTTTTGCACTATAAGCCTCCATTATGGGGCCCAAGAAAGTGAAAATGGTAGTGAGATTAAGAAGCCACCATATCCCTCCACCTACGCCTGCAACTACATATCTACCGCAAAGGTAACACGCATTAAAATCATCCGTTTATTTATTTTTTTAATTTAGGTTTATTTTTCTATAAATTAAGGTTATTTTAATTTGATTCTATTGCCACACATAAAGTCATAATATATTTTAAAAACATGTTTTTGAGGGCTGAAACACATTCATTGTATTTACATTCATTTCATTACATTACATTATTGTCATTTGGCAGACGCTCTTATCCAGAGCGACTTACATTTTTTATTTTTATTTATACAATTGAGCAATTGCAGGTTAAGGGCCTTGCTCAAGGACCCAGCAGTGGCAGCTTGGTGGT
>JAQLOM010000003.1:15100669-15113877 GCA_030068315.1 Chrysichthys thysi
CAGCTTGGTGGTGCTTGGATTTGAACTCCCAACCTTCCGATCAGTAGCCCAACGTCTTAACCCCTTGAGCTACCACTCCTTAATCCTGTAATCCTGAATGTGATCCACCTGTAAACCCTAATCCTTATTGCCAGAAATATTGTAAGGGGATGCAAAAGTAGCCCTAAAAAAATTATTCTCCCCATGACCCTCAGGGGGCTCCGGAGTAGGTACATCATTCACGTTCATATTCAATTACAACAAACAAACATACGAAACAAACACACAAATATCTGAATACAGATACAGATACCAATGTTTGGAGCACTAAAATATATAGATACAAATACAGTATACATGCACTATATGTATACACTCATTGACCAGGTTATTAGAAACACTTGTACCCCTGTTTATTCACCCAGTGAGTGGCAGTTCATGAGGTCAGAGGAATATGACCAGACTAGTTCCATCTGACAGAAAGTGTATGGTCCTTATCCAGAGCGACTTACATCTATCTCATTTATACACCTGAGCAGTTGAGGGTTAAGGGCCTTGCTCAAGGGCCTAGCAGTGGCAGCGTTTCGTGGTGCTTGGATTTGAACTCACGACCTTCCAATCAGTAGGCCAATGTCTTAACAACTGAGCTACCGCTGTCCCATACGAATGTCAACAGAAGCTTACATAATGAAGACTTATGAAGATACATTTCATTCCTATATTGTGAATTACATATATTTTAAGGTGTACCTGTACTGTCCTGTAGCTGTGCAAACGGTAACAAATCAAATATCTCGACTTGGTTTTAGATATCTTAGTGATTATATAACTACTTTATGTATAGGGTGACAATCTTTCTTCCTCACTCTTTCAGATCTCTCCTGAATACTTTCATTGTTCCTCAGACCTCCCCTCCTCCCTCTGCCCCTTATTACATGTTTGTTTGGGTTTGTGTGGGTTTCTTTGGTGTGCTCTATCTGTGCTGAGTTTTTCATGTTCTCTCATGTTCTTGTGTGAGTTTCTTTCAGGTGTCCAATCCGCAGGGTGTATTATTAACTTGCATCCAGTTTCAGCTGAATAGTCTCCAGATCCACCATGACAAGGATGAAGCACTTACTGAAGGTGAATGAATGAATGAATGAATGAATGAATGAATGAACTAAAGGTCTTGATACACTTTTAGGTGTTACATGCTTCACCTGCTTGTATTCTTTTTTTTTTTTAGAGAGTTTTTATGGAAACCCAGTACAAGTGGGATCTCCGCCTTGCTCACAGAGTCCCACTGTGACCAGAACAACATGTCTACTGAAGATAAATGACTGAATGTGTTTGGCAATAATGGCAATGGCAATAACGTTTCTGTTAGTCTTTGGGTGCTTAGAGAAAACGAAACTGAAAGGAAATTAAAAGGCAGTGCATGGCTTACTTGAGTAGGGCTGGAACATGGTGCACAAAACAAAACAAAACAAAATAATGTTGCCCCTACTTATTGGAATACAACCCCATTTCCAAACAAGCCGGGACGCTTTGTAAAATGTAAATAAAAGAGAGTTGATTTAAAAAAAAAAAAAAAATCCTGTATAGCCACATTTAATTGAAAATAGAACAAAGACAGCATGTCAAATGTTGAAACTGAGAATTTTTTTTATGTTTATAAATTTAATGCCAGGCAACATGTTTCAAAAAGGCTGAGACAGGAGAATACCTATACTGCATGGCTGTGAACTTTCTAGGCCTCTGGAAGCAGTGCATTTACACATAAAACAGACAAAATTCTATAATGGAAAACACTGCATGGGCTCAGGAACAATCCCCCCCCCCAATAAATAAATAAATAAATAAATAAATAAATAATTGTCTGTGAACAGAGTTTGTCACTGCATCCACGTCAATGCAATGCAGGTTAAATCTCTAACATGCAAAGACGTCATTTATGCAAAATGATCCGCATGGATGGATGGATTACTGAATGGATGGGTGGATGGGCTAATGAAAGAATGAATGGATGGATGGATTAATGGATGGTTAGATTAATGAATGAATGGATGGATGGATGGATTAATGAATGAATGAATGGATGGGTTGGTGGATGGATTAATGAATGAATTAAAGGATGGATGGATGGATGGATGGATTGATTGATTAATGAAAGAATGGATGGATGAATGGATTAATCAATAGTTGGATGGATGGATAGATGGATATATTAATGAATGGATGGATGAATGACTGAATGGATGGGTTGTGGATGGATTAATGAATGGATGGATGGATGGATGGACTGATGAATGAATGAATGAATGAATGAATGAATAGATGGATGGACTAATGAATGAATTAAAGAATGGATGGTTTAATGAATAGTTGGATGGATGGATGAATGAATGAATGGGTTGTGGATGAATTAATGAATAGATGGATGGATGGATGGATTAATTATTACATGGATGGATGGATTAATGAATAAATGGATGGATTAATGAATAAATGATGGATTCATGAACAGATGGATGGATTCATGAACAGATGGATGGATTCATGAACAGATGGATGGATTCATGAATAGATGGATGGAAGGATGGTCTCTCCACTGTTATTCTCTTTCCTCCAGCTCAACAGATGGCGACATTTTTACCACAAACGCCGTTTGCCACCCTCCATTAGAGCAGGAAAGAAGAAGGGAAAGACTCGGTGGTTTCCAACTTGTGTAAGTAAACTCAAAGATCACTTTATATTTGTCTTTGTTTAATAAATGACGTGTTTTCCCTGTGTATCATCATGTGCGCGTGACGAACAGTCAGGAGTCATTTAGACACATAGCCAAAGAGCCTGTTAGCGAGTGGAGGAATTAGCAACACAGCAGCTAGCTCCAGTCCTGACACACCAGTACTGTTTATAAATAAAGACTCCTGCACCCTGTGAAGTGTGTCAGGCATTTAGGATTGGGCCTGTGTGTCCAAATACAGCTCTATAAGGTCCTAGACTGTACAACTAGCTTCTATCTATCTATCTATCTATCTATCTATCTATCTATCTATCTATCTATCTATCTATCTATCTATCTATCTATGTGTATATATACTGTGTGTATATATCATATTATATATATTACTATTGTCAAAAGTGTTTCCTGTGCTTTTTGTGTACCAGAAATAGTTCCTAATTGGGCTTCACACTAAAAGCTTTAACCCTAATAAAGTGTGCTTGTTGTCATTCATTTTTTCCCCTCCTGAAATGTGAATTTGTGGTTCTTTGTTCTCTAGTTGATCATGGCGAAGGTTCCTGTGGGTAAAATGCTGCTTCGCAATGTCATCAGGCACACAGATGCCCACAACAAGGCTCGTCATCACCTCCAGACTTTTAGTTCTTCTTTTATTCTCGTTCTTGTCTTTGCATCTGGTCTCAAACACTGCTGATGTGTGCTATAACAGATGAGGAAGCACAAAAAAAAAAAAAAAGCACTACTTCCTACTTTACTTATGAACCATTTTAAGGAATTTGTACTTTACATGAATCATTTCACCCAATTCTATTTTAATCTGGGGAAAATAACCTACACTCACACTTTCTTTTTTTTTAATTCTTTTTATTGAATATCAAAGATCAGATATGGATTTTTTCGGAAGGTGTTGATTGATTAAGCAATATCAGAAGAGAGGGAGTATGAGCATTGCTGTGATTCGGTCACATGCACGAGGTCGGCAGGAGATTGCTGTAGCTTAAGACAGTCGTACTGATATTCGGTACAGCAGCATGACCTCGAGTGTGATATTGCTTTTATACGGCAGGTCTATGAACAAGAAATTAATATCGAGTAAGTGAGAATTTGGACAGATTCACACTCGTGACACGAAAAGAAACAATATATACAGTACTGTGCAAAAGTCTTAGGCACCCTGGTTTTGTTTGTTTGGGGGTTTTTTTGTACAGATTTTATTATTGAGATTTATTTTATGAAGTCTGCAGTACCGAGTCGGTACAAAAAAAACCCAAAAACGTTTTATGTCACCAAACATTACTTTTCCAAAAAAAAAAATTTGTATGTCAGCTAAGAATACAAAATATTACATAAAAGGCCATTTTTCAAGCAAAAAACAGAAGGAAGGCTCCTGGGTTTTGCATGCAAAAAAAATAAGCAAGTGCGACCGTCAGAGTCTCCAGAAGGACTATGGCAGATTCTCCAAGAAGCTCAGAAAGACCTATCAGCTCGTTTCCTTCTAAAACTGTACAAATTGTACCTGAGGCTACTTTTTTAGAAAAAAAACACTGACTTTGTGCAGCTTATTACTGTTTACTGCATGTTGATGTATTTTTATTTTTTTTCCTTTTAAGTGGAAAGGTTTCATTTCACGTTGGCACGATGGTGTGGTGGTTAGCACTGTCTCCTCACAGTAAGAAGGTCCTGGGTTCGATCCCTGGGGTTGGCCTGGGCGTCTTTCTGTGTGGAGTTTGCATGTTCTCCCCGTGTCCGTGTAGGTTTCCTCCTACAGTCCAAAGACATACACAGAGGGGATTAGGCTAATTAGCTACTCTGAATTACACGTAGGTGTGAATGTGAGTGTGAATGGTTGTCTATCTCTCTGCGTCGCCCTGCGGTCGATTGGAGACCTGCCCAGGGTGTACCCCGCCTCTCGCCAGATGTCAGATGGGATTGGCTCCAGCTTCCCCCCATGACCCTGAACAGGATTAAGCGGTAGAAGATCAGTGAGAGAGTGGGATTTCATTTCATTATTTTTGATCATTTTTACTTCACTGCATTTATTTGCATATGCCTAAGACTTTTGTACAGTACTGTATATACCTTGGCCATGTTTTACTCATTTATTCCCTCATTTTAGTTCAATTGTGGATACTTTTAATAATAGTTATTTTTTCTTTTCATGCCACGAGTGGGCCTTCATAAATTTGAACACAGTATGGCCAAATGATCCATTTACAGTGATCCCTGCAATATCACGGTTCACCTATCACGGTTCAGTGCATCGCGGATTTTCGAATTTTGATTTGCAGAATTTTTTGGCTTTCGCGGGACTCTGGAATGTAAAATATAATTTAAAAAAAATGTTATTCAAACATTAAAAGAACATTTAAAAATCGAAATCAAACAGTATGCACTGTATTTCATCAGCGGATGAATACACAGTGGCGGTGTACGCCGCTTCAGCCAGTAAACAGGCTGTAAACAGGAAGTGACCTCACCGGCAGTAAGTACCCATGTAGATTTTTATATGTTGTTAAAATTAAGTATGTTTAAGAGTGTAGAAAGTGTTTAAGAGCATAGGACATGTTTATAAGAGTGTGGAAAAGGTTAATAAGAGAGTGGAAATGGTTAATAAAGCCTTAATATATATATAAATAATAAAATAAATGTGACGGCGCTGCTTTGCGAATTTCACCTCTTGCAGGGGGGGCGTAACCCTTGCGAAAGATTGGGGTTCAATGTATTAGGAAGTGGAATTTTAGGTACAAGACACAGACAGGCGGAGTGATACACACAGTGAAACGTCCCAGCGCTGTTATGTAAAATCAGTACTCTTGGAACGCTGCTTGACCAATCAGATTAGTGGACCAGATGTTACTGTTGAATAATTGTTCCTATAACAGCAGCATGGACAGCAGTACTGGCTGTAATTCAAATCGCAGGTTTACATTAATGCTCTTGGTCAAATACATTGTTGTTTCTGTAGTAACTCATTTACAGGGAATTGTGTAAAGAATGCTGTATAAACAGAAAACCAATTCATATAGTCTTTAATGAGGTTAAGTTTTTGTTATTATTATTTTATTTTTTGTCTTATGTTAATGAAATGGCTCTTTCTAGCTGGAGTAAGAGGAACTAACTTGTCTTACTGATGCTCGACCATGTTAAACATCACTACAAATGGACAAAAAGTATGACTTAAGTTTTAAATTTACTAAAGAATAAAATCTGAATGGTTTACCAATCGCTGTGGAGTAAAACTGTTTTCCGGATGAGCTGTTATCGGAAACGAATCAGATCCAGGGTAGTGACGGGCCATATCGCACCGCCATGTCGTGGATAGCTTTTTAAAACAGTATGTTCTATTGTGTTTTCTTCCTTACTTAAAAAAATCCAGTCATTTTTATACCAGATCGTTTTTTGCAAAAGAACTGCATTTTAATCTAACATGCACGTCATACATTAAGAAAGGAAAAGGGGGAAGAAAAAAAAAAAGATTTGACATCTAATTTTAGTTCAAATGAATACTTTTTGTGAAAATGTTTTGCTATCTTTTTTTTAATGATAAATGAACGTGCACAGGCACATTTTAAACCGTTAAAACGTATATTTTATCCCCTTATTCGTGCATGCAAGTGTATGGTTTTTTTCTGTATTTTTTTTAACCCTATTTTATGTCGTATAATTTCAGATACAGGAGGAGTCCGAGATGTGGAAGCTGAGGGACATGGAGCTTCAGACCTCGTCTCCTCGGGAATCAAAGCACAGCTGGAGCACAAGGTTCAAGTCCACTTCGCTTCTCCCTACGCACTGTGAATCTCAGCCGAAACCTGATGCTCACCTGTCCTGTTTTTAGAAGCAGCATGCACTGTGACCGATACCTGAAAGAGTCAGAAGGATCCGCGCGGAGCAGGCTTGGAGAAAGAGCGAGTCTTTCAGAGAGAGATGAGCGAGAGGCTCGGTACTGGACGCGAAAACTCTACGCATTTGAGGCCAATGATCCAGACAGGTCAGTGGCTTTGCTTAGTTATTTAGTATTAATTGCAAAATATTTGGATTATATGGATCCTACAATTGCCGTCTGAATTATTCATTTGATTTGATTTTATCAGGTGGGGTCATAGTGGTTTTAAGGAGCTTTATCCAGAGGAGTTTGAATCAGGCAGGTAAGAGTCGCGTCATTCTAATTCAGCTCATAGGTACAGCATGCAGCTTCCTTTTTGGGCTAAAAATAAAAAAAAGATCGTTTTTTGTTTTTCTGTTTATAACAGCAAAAAAGTTCCTACAGAATTAATTGCAAAACTTAACTAAGGCTTCCTGTCCTGTTTGATCCTTACAACTGTATAACGAAAATTGTAAACGTTTATCGCTATGATTAAGGTTATATTAGCTATACTGTTTGCGTGACGTGGACAAAAGTAACACTTTGTGACTTGCAGAACTTTTCGATCTCTCTGGAATTCGTCAGGTTTTTTTTTTTTTTTTTTTAATAACAAATGATAAATACACATTCTTCATATCTGTATTTTTATTGCAAAAACGCACGTTCGCTTGCGGTGATTTTGGTTTTCGGTTTGTTTTTTTTGTTTTTTTGGCAAAGTCAGAATTAATTATTGTTCATGAAATATTTCAAAGACAAACTAAAAGATCTGCATGTGCATAAATATTAACCCCCTATACATTAGTGTTTGGAACAGCTATTTTGCTGCAGTAACCACTTTAAACCTGTTGACAGAAGGACCTACCAGCTTTGCACATTGATTGGGAGAAATTTTCATCAATTCTTCCTGGCAGATTTGCTCCAGGTATCTCAGGCTGATTGATTGAATATATTATTTGTTGACTGCATGTTTTTGAATCAGTGCCACAGAACATTCACCGTTTTATGGTTCACGGTGATCATTGTGCTGCTGACAGGTGAAGTTTCTCCCAAGCTTTCTCTTTCCATCCATCCATCCATCCATCCATCCATCAGGAGCTTTTCTTGTATTAGCCCCGTACATTTTGCCTGATCCATGTTCCCTTCAATTTTGACAAGAAGCCCAGGTTCAGACAATCCCCAGAACATGCTGCCACCACTGTGCTTCACTGTTGCTAATTGAGGTTTGGTCTTTGTTATGGTTGCGCCACACACAGCACTTGGAAACTTGTCTCGAGAATACATCTTAATCATGGTCTCATGACATCAAAAAAAAAAAAAAAAAGACACACCACGTCTCCACATGTTTCCCCATGCCGTACCGGGTCCTCAGTTGCGCAGAGTTGTGAAATGGTTATCTGGTGCACCATCACACCACTCTTCACCCTTCACCACTGTACTCTGTAACTCCTTAAGCGTGACTGTAGTGGCCTCATCGTGTCTCCGTCTTGAGTTTGGAGGAAGGGTCTTGACCAGGTAGTGATTGAGTGGCGTGATGCAGCTTCCACTTCCACTCACTATTGATCCAGCAGCATTTACTGGGACGTCCAAACTTTTAGGTACAATTTTCCACCCTAAGTTCTGAAATTCTAGTACCTTATCTTGAACTTTGTTAGAATGCTAGTTAGTCTTCATTTTCACTCATTTCCTTCAGCCTTCTCAATGACCGTTCAGCTGAGGTGGTTAGTGTTTGGAAAACAGGAGCTGTTATAAAATTTACAGGTGAAGACCAATTGTAAGTCAGTTTCGTCACGGTTAAGACAGTATCTTTCTCCTGGAACTTAAAGAACCTGGAGGTTCGAATACTTGTGCAAGCAGCATATTTTCAGTTTGAGTTTTCTTTGAAATAATTTCTGACCAATCATTATTTTGTCCTTGCTGTCAGAAAGCATAACTTTGCAATTCAAACACTGATGAGAATAAAACAGTAATGGGTAAAAGAATGTACACCTTGCTTCAAGTGTAGGGTTTTATTCATCAGGGCCTAGATAACAATTGGGCGGCACGGTGGCTAAGTGGAAGAGCATTGTCGCCTCACAGTGAGAAGGTCCTGGGTTCGAGCCCCGGGTTATGCACGGGTGCCTTTCTGTGTGGAATTTGCATGTTCTCCTCCTCCGTGTCCGCGTGGGTTTCCTCCGGGTACTACGGTTTCCTCCCAAAATGGTTGTCTGTCTCTGTGTGTTGCGTGATCCCACCCCCACATTAGGGGAGGGTTGGGAGTGGGACTGGGACTGGTAACCTTGCCCTGTAAAATGCGTCCCACCAGGAGACGTCAGAAATGACGCACCTACGTGCCACTGATGGAACAGATGGGACTAGAGCAGTGCTTCTCAATTATTTTCTGCTACGCCCTCCTTAGAAAGAAGAAAACATTTTGCGCCCCCCCCAATCTTGCAACCGGGGGTGGGGGGGTAGCGGCGGCGGCCATTCATTTGTAAATTAATTAATGTGTGTGTGTGTGTGTGTGCGCGGTGCAAAAAACCCTGCCACCTACTGTAGTGGATGTGCAATTACACTTTATTCTAGTACGGCAAAAAAAAAAAAAGCACGTTCCCCGGGGGCACGCCCCACTATTTGAGAAGCACTGGGAGGGAGGGAGAGGGAGAGAGAGAGAGAGAGAGAGAGAGAGAGAGAGAGATAATGATTGTGTGGTCCTCACTAACTCCTATAAACAAACACATAACCCCAGCTGACAACTTTTATGGTTTGTTCAGATGTAATTTTGCAGCTCCAAGTCATGCTGCCATATTCTTTTTGAGGATAAGGGACCTTTTGTAAGTCACCCCTTCCATGAAAGTCATACTGGTTCAGTCTTTTTCTGACTGTGCTGTCATGAACATAAACATTTAATGGGCTTACAGAGGCCTGTAGGATACATATCATAACTTTTAAATCTCTGAGCATTAAATTCCTCCAAACTCAAGACCCTTGGACTGAATTTGCTTGAAGGCTCTCAGTTTGTAAGCAATGCTGCTCGCTGTAGAATGGTAAATTTCAGGGGTTTTTGGAGACGGCCTTATAACCCTTCCCATAGTGATGATTGATTTATATACACATACCTGAGTGCGCCAGAACATTAAACTGCCAAAAGTCCTGCTTTTATAGTGGTGGTCATGCTTCATGTACACGTGGTTGCTAATTACAATATGATTGTGGAAGTAAGACGAGTGCACTTATATTTTTTCCAACCTGGTTTCTGAAAGGCGCTTTACTTTTTGGGGAGAATGGCCCCATTTTGAAATTGAAATTTGTTGTGGATTTTTTTTTTGTCACCTGAGGTAATTTGTTTGTTTAAATGTTAAATTGGCGATGATCACCCAATTGTTGTTTAGCCGCTGATTTAAAAGAAATAAAATGGAAGGAGGGCGTACTTTATTTTTCCAAGGACAGTATGTGTAATTGCCATTTGTTATTCAGACAAATCCGATCCGTTTCATGGGAGTCGAATACCTTTGCAAGTTATTGTGTATGCTAAATAAATAAATAAATAAATAAATAGATGGATAGGTAGATAGATAGTTTCATTAGTCTACATTTTTTAAAATCTACAAGACACTTTATTAATTATTTATTGTTGTTTAGATTTTTTATTTAAGGCCGTAGTATTGTTCCCCCCCCCCAAATCAACATTTATTTTCATATCTTTGAGTCCGTGAACTGTAATAATAGTGCAGATATGGTATGGTATGACTTTTTTTTTTTTTTTTTTACTCCTCTCGCATTTGTTAATGCTATGTAGCATTGTATTTCATAGCATATGTGTTATGTCTTCTGACTCAGTTGAAATGTGCAATTATTACAACATTTCTTAACCTGTACTTCTTCTTAATCCAGAGAGATGGCCGATTCTAAACGCAGAAGAAACGGCAAGGGCAAAATATCTACTGAGAAACATAAGAAGAACAAGAAATCCTCTAAGCGAAAGAAGAAGAAGAAGAAAAAGAAGCAGAGGACCGAAGGGTCAGACTCTGAGTCAGACAGCAGCGCGACAGATGAAGGCAAAACGAAGCCGAAGAGTAAAAGCGGTAAAAGCAAACACCGCAGGAAAAAGGAGCACAAACACAAAGCGATGGAGGAGGACACCGGCAGCACAGACAACAGTGAATCAGACCGGGGGCGAGAAAAGACACACAGGAAGAGACGCAGAACTGTAATAGACACGCTTCCAGAGCCTGAGAGGAAAAAAAGGAAGAACTGGAAAGCAGCGAATGAAGAGAAATCAGAGGAGAGCTCTGAGGACTGACACACTCCATCGTGATCCTCACTGTTCAGTCAGCCAGTAGAGCTTAAAACAAACATTCGGCATCATTCAACCTGTCAAACATCTCCATCCGTGTGCAGTCTGATCTTCATACCTCGACAACTGGACTGAGCTTTCTTTTTTTTGGGAATTACATGACACGTTTTTTTGTTTGTTTGTTTTAATCGTTTTAGTGATTGAGAAAAATGTGGCAGGGTACACTTTGTGGTTTTTGTATACATTTTGAGGAAACTGTTTTTTTTTGTTGTTGTTGTTGTTGTTTTTTAAACCAAAACTCAGGTATTTTACTCCAAAATGGAAGATAAAAAGAAATGCCCAAGAGCATTGAGGTGACCGTGAATCATTGTGTTGTGTGGTCTTTTATTTTGTCATTTCAGCTGTAAACTGGGGCTGATACAGTGGCACAGAGGGTGGCATTGCCAACTCGCAGCTCTCGGATCCCTGATTCGATACTGAGATTGTGCAGAGTCCCGAAAACTCACAGGTGGTTGTTTTGCCTTTTTAAATTTGCCGGTGCGTGCGTGCGTGCGTGCGTGCGTGCGTGTGCACGGTGCCCTGCAATAGACTGGCATCCAAGCAGGCATTAGAACACTACTCTGGTGCATAAAAGATCTCGAAACATCCAGAAGGTGGTGCTGGTCATCCATAAATAAGTCTCTGATCCTCAGTGCATCTGATTAGTTTGATTACATGCCTTGAGTTTAATCTACTTTTTATTGGGGAGGATATTAGGGCAAGTTATTGTATATTTTTAAGATATTTTTTCTGCACTTGCACTGCTGGGAAAGTGGTCTTTACAATGCAGAATTCGCAGACTCGTTGCAGGTTGAACTTGATGCAAATTTGTTGGACTCCTGACAACATGAGGTGTCAAATACCTGAAAAATGGGGGACGGGATGGGACGGGACTTTTTTGTATATATTTGCCTGTTGCTTTGTCATTGAACAGAAATGTCCAGCAGAGTATGGCTTTTTTATTTTGGCATGTTCCCCTTTTTTGTTTTTTGCAATCTCATGTCAAGCTTGTACAGAGTGTTGTGGTGTGCGTGCTGTGGCTGTGTGTGGTGACGGTTCGTCATCCGGCTCACTGGCTGCCACTTTCACATGTAAACACAGGGTGTCCGGGCTAGAGAACATTGCGTGTCCGTGGTAATGAACACTGGCCGTTTCTAAAGTGTCTGGCACAGACACACATAACAGATTTTCACATGATCCTATGATGGAAGGAAATCAAATGAAACGCAGCTAGCTTTAATGAAGAGTGATCATTTTATTCTTTTAGTCTTTTTAGGAAAATTTCCAGTATCGCTGCTCTGATTAAAAAAAGCCTCATTGGTTGGTTGTTGGGGTTTTTTTTGTTTTTTTTTTGGTTATTCAAGTTACTGTATTGCATTCATAAATCCGTCACGCCAAATATGAGAGTATCAAGCACTGTTACTTTCAGGGTTTTTTTTTGTAACTGAGAAAAGTAGCAGCACTATTGGTGTAAAGAAACTGTAAAGTGACCGGGGGCTCACAGAGCTCCCGAACTATAAACGGTTTCCTGTTAAATCTCTCGTAAACCCCATTCCTAGAAGGATAATGAGTCAGATTCGGGTGTTTCAGTGCAGGTTTTTTTGGATGTAGCCAGAAGTGGGCAATCAGGCTAAAAGTTATCACAATACAAAGTCCGCAATATGCATCACAATATTTAAACTACCTGCGTCTTCAGATCAGGTTCCTGGTGTATCCTGGGAACACTGGGCATGAGGTTGGGAACACAACTTGGATGGGATGCGACTCTACTGCAGACAAGTGATGTAGAAATATCAGATATTTATTTTAATTTGCATGTTGAATGAAGGATGAGAGTACACAGCAGTATATGCTAGTTTGTTTGTGTTTTTTTTTTTTGTGGTTGAGCTTTAATGAGACTTCAGATGCTGAGTAATGGTGGTGGGCCAACAGTAGGAAGGGTGACACATCATAGCAGCCGGTCTAAAAGCGTGACACTTCTACTGTTGGTCAGAGCCTGACTGCATCAGCCTTGATCCCCATTTAACAACAGCAACATGGGTATTATGTTAAAATAATGAAAGTACTGTACTTGAAATAGGATGTTGTGTGTGGTGGTGGTGGGGGGGGAGGTCTAAGGTAAAGTGAAAAATAAAATGTACTAGTTAGCAGAAGTCGTCTTGTGACTCACCTTCTGCTGCCGTGAATGGTCTCGTGTGGATACAGTAAGGAGAAATAAGTAAAAGTATGTATTCCTAAACATAAACAAAGATATGCTGGGCAGTGGTAGCTCAGGGGGTTAAGGCGCTGCACTGCTGATCGGAAGGTTGGGAGTTCAAATCCAAGCACCACCA
>JAQLOM010000003.1:15115366-15130120 GCA_030068315.1 Chrysichthys thysi
ATTCACAACAGAACATAGATAACATAACAAATGTTTAAACTGAGAAATTTTTACAATTTTATGCACAAAATGAGCTCTTTTCTAATGTGATGCTTGCTACAGGTCTCAAAATAGTTGGGACAGGGGCATGTTTACCATGGTGTAGTATTTCGTCTTCTTTTCAAATACAGTTTGAAGACGTCTGGGCATCGAGGTTATGAGTTTCTGGAGATTTGATGTTGGAGTTTGGTCCCATTCTTGCCTGATATTGGTTTCCAGCTGCTGAAGAGTTTGTGGTCATCTTTGACGCATTTTTCATTTATTATACCACTGTAATAATATTCATTATCAAAATGATAAAGAAGGGAAGCAATCGTAGGAAGCAATCACTCGACAAGAGTTGCAGGATAGCTTGAAAGCAGCACGAACAACAATTCTAGAGAGAGCAATAATAATAACCCACGAATGCATCAGGTCATCCATGGAAACATGGATGGAGTGATGTATCAGAACATGTTAGAGGAAAGTTTAATCTCATAGTCCAAGAAACTGGATCTGGGGAGAAGATGGATTTGTCAACAAGACAGCGATCCCAATCATACCAGCAAAATATTTCACCAGGGCCTGATTTGAATCCTATTGAAAATGTAAAATCCTGTGTGAAATTGCAAGCCCATTAGAGGGAACTTTGTATATTGGGGATTTGTCCAGAGGGATGGCTCAACATTCAACCACGATACTATAAAAATGATCGCTAATTACTTGTTCCTGTCGTAACTGTAGTTGTAGCAACAATGTCCTAATGTTGTTCATTTGTAGTGTCCAAATACTTTTCCCCTATCGAATTTAATTTTCTAAACATATCTTTGTTAGACTTGTATGAGTACATATTTTTTGCTCATATTTGTAAGTACAAAGTCAAAAGACATCCATCCATCCATCCATCCATCCATTATTATCCATCTACCACTTATTCATCAGTGTCACGAGGGAAAAGCTAGAGCCAATCCAAGCTGACTTTGGGCGAGAGCCAGGGTTCACCCTGGGCATGTTTCCAATCTATCGCAGAGCTAACACACAGACGAACATCCATTCACACTCAGGTTCACACCTATGGGTAATGTGAGTAGCCAGATGACCTAATCTGCATGCCTTTGGACTGGAAGAGGAAACCTGAGCACCTGGAGGAAAGCTGTGCAGGCAGGGGGAGAACATGCAAACTCTGCAGAGTATGAAGTGCGAAGTATGCACTGGAGGTATATTAAATAACAACAAAAGTGTCTAAATACGTTCTTCCCCTTACTGTACCATACAGATTTGCGCTTCCCACAAACCTGCCCAAGTGTATGCCCAAATCTGACCCTTGCGTCAGTGAATAATAAATATAACCGTGATACTGTACACTGCTTCTGTAATCATAACAATTCCAGGCCTCACACAGCGTTCTCAACATGCTCTTACTGATCATCTCTTTAACACACTTTTTTTGTTTGACTGTTCAGTATACAGTTTCAGAATACGGATTTATAATCCCACTCACATCATCCCTTTCAGGGAGTTTTTCGCGTCCCCTGGTCTCGATCTTGATTTCTGCTAAGCTGCTTTGGACAATACCTATTGTTGAAACCATTACATAAATACTATGGAATTTAATCGAATTGATTCCAGACCATAGCTCATAAGAGCCAGTTGCGATGGCCCAGATGCAACAATTTCTTGTGTACTGTTTCAATTTTGGACTGAAAGTTACCCAAGCTCTGTCTTATCACGCGTCTATTGTGGATAATTGGCAGCCAGATACAGATGACATCATTGCCATCATTCCACAGTGCAATGTGCGCCAGATGAAGCGGTAAGTGTAAACCAGCAGTGGATGGGGATCATTATTCATTTGCTATAAAGCGTGTAAGGGGGGATTCAGATACACTGGAAAAGTTTTTTGAACTTCCACTGTGTGTAATCTTTTTTGTTTTTGCCATTAAATGAAACAGAATTCCCCCAAACCTGATACGTGTGGTTTAGTGTCCTGTCGAAACTGATGAAAGTCATTTTTAATGATGTTTGGTCATTTCGGATGACGTTTGAGACATTGCTTTCTTGATTGGCTTTTTATCCTCAATGACGTTTAAAACAGCTCATTAAATGTAGCTTCTTATAAATACTTATTCAAGGCACTTACTCATTTCTTCCTGCTTAATCCTGTTCAGGGTCGCAGGGGGAAGCTGGAGTCAATCCCAGCTGCCTTTGGGTGAGCGGCAGGGCCCAGCCTGGGCAGATCGCCTTCTGTGCATGGTCTTTGGACTTTGGGGGAAAACCAGAGAACCTGGAAGAAACCCATGCGGACACAGGGAGAACTTGCAAACTCCACACAGAGAGGCACCAGGTTGACCCCGGGGATCGAACCCAGGACCTTCATGCTGTGAGACGACAGTGCTAAGCACCACACCGCTGTGCCACCCTATTCATGGCTTCAGTTAAACAAATTTCAATCCAATGGTTTGAGGGAGAAAAAAAAGAAAGAAAACAAATTATAATTCATTTCTTGCAGTAGCTGCACAGACGATTTAAAAGCAAACATCCACATCAGTCTCTAAAATGATATCTACACAATGCACTAAGTAAAAATCCCCGCATAAAATTTGTACACTCTTTGTCTCACTGTCTCCCTGTATCTTTTTCTTTCTTCTTGAGCCCACTCTACTGCGCAATCAACATCTGATCATTAAGCCTGGGTTATAATACAACAAGAGTAGATTAGATTCATGTCCGTGACTTCATTGGAAAACCTTTTTAAGACTGCCCTATTTCCCCTGCTCCGTGCTCTCCAAATTTCCCAACCATGTCCGGCTTATTTGAGCTCTTTGCATTGATCAAAAGTCTATACTCTATACCCAAACTCTACTGGTTGGGTTTGTATAGATCTATACATATATGACAGATTGTTCTGTTCATTTACTCTTTGATAAACTGTGTTTCTGCACCTGATAAATGATCAAACACGCTCTCACATGCTTTTGCCTGAACGAACCATCAAAGTGAAGTCCAGGCGGCTACCATGGGAACACGAAGAGACCCAAGCTCAGACGTCATTACTTTCACAGCCTGGTGATTTGCACATGATGCGGTGTGCAAGGTACTCATGACAGTGTTAGGGGGCATTGTTTTTAACATGTGGGGTGATTAAAGGGAAAGAGCAAGGAAAGTTTGTCCCCATGTACTCGACGGGACTAAAATTAAGTACACGTTAATGCAAAATACATGATGAACAGGCCGACAACGGCAGCAGATAAAGATGTGTGTGTGTGTGTGTTGTTTTTTTAAATTTGCCTCGTAAGTCTTCAAAGAACTTGTACTACTGCATCTGTTGTTGAAAATCTCATGTATTCAGAGGAGGTTCTTGTAACTGCACGGCACTGACCTTTGCATCGGCTATGACAGACTGTTATGCTGTTTCATAAGGGATAAAGGCTTTCATGAGAGGTGACTTGTATAGTAAAATAAGCACCTTGTGTTCTTGAGAAATGTGGTTTGTACAAGGCCTGTAGGTGCACAGCATGTCTGTCATCTCGAACGATGTGTCACCCTGAGCCGCTGCACACCATAGAGTTTGGTGGGGCGGTACGACATTAATTACGAAATAGCCTCAATTACGTCAAGTGGCTGTGGGCTACAATCTTTGTGTGTGTGTGTGTGTTATTGTGAGTAGTTAAAAATGTACCTTCTTTGAGCTGTTTTCGATACAGCAAGTGTGTTTCCCGTCACTGTGGCAAGGCACACGCAGAAGAGCTAACATCATTAACCAGGGTTGCTAAGTTTCAGCAAAAATTTCCAGTCCGGTTACGTCTCAATAACCACACGAGACATAAAACTAACCCCAAAAATCAAGCATTGGAAAAGGAAGACTATTTGTCTTCTTTTTCTCAGCCTTTCTATGGGAAATGCAGTCACCGTGGTGCACCCGCATTTCTCATGAGTGCATAGGATCCTTTCTATAATCGAAATGGCCCTGTACATCAAAGACGCACCGTCTGCTCTTCCAGTTGGCCTTTTTTTGGAGAAATGTATTAGATTTAATTACAGCAGATTTAATTACTTGATAAACAAGACCTTCAGGGATGTAGAGCATTAGAAATGACTTCAGTTATAACTGAGGGCGTTCCGTATGGATAACAGTTCTGTCGGCTGCTCCTCCATATAGCATGGGGCAGCGTGCTGTTTGTCCCAATAAGCCTCTATTAGCACTTGTTGTAGCTCCAATTTTTGACCACTACGTGGAGTAGTAACTTCCAAGGGTTGCTGGAGCCAATCTCGGCTGACTTTGGGCGAGAGGGGTACGTCCTGGGCAGGACGCCAATCCACTGCAGGGCCAACACGTAGAGACATATAACCACTCACACTCACATTCACACCTATGGGCAATTTAGGGCAGCCAATCCTCCTAATGTGCATGTCTTTGGACTGTGGGAGGAAACCAGAGTAACCGGAGGAAACCCACGCAGACACGAGGAGAACATGCAAACTCCACAAAGAAAGGCACCCAGGGTCAACCCCAGGACTTTCTTGCTGTGAGATAACAATGATAACCACCACAGCACCACCACCATGCCATCCAATAATAACTTTATGCTGCTAAATAGGGCAGTGAGCCTGTTGCCCCATGATTGCACATCTAGAAAAGCAAGGAAATCGACAGAAGATTGTGTATATATCTGTCAGATGGCAAAATTGTTTTCTGTTGCTGGTCATTCACAAGAGGTAATTAGTGTTTAAACAGAATTTATGGCTGCATGAAAGGATTTGTGAATGAAACCTTTATTAAGATGAACATTTTTTGAAGGGTTGGTATAAAAATTGCGTATAGCAATAACCCAACATCAGATAACACATTGTCATATTGTTAAACTGTAGCTTTACCTTCACATTTCTCCCTACATGGCCACATGAGGTCAGGGGGTTATACTCCCAGCTCCGTTTGTGCTAAGTGTTGCTAAATGACAAGCCGCTCACGTCAAGAAACAAACATAACGGCCCATTATCAGAGTCTGTATAAACACGAGGGAGGAGCCATGGCTGAGGCAACGTCTGATTCAGGCGCTTAAGTGTTCTCTGTGATCTGGTTTGAAAGACCAAACATACACTGTTGGACGTTGTTTATAGGTGGTAATGGGTGGCTGCTTCAGGATGTTGGGTTACGTGCGAATCTGTGGTGACTCACAGTTTCTCGTACATTGTGACACGTTAACGGAGAAGATTCATGTGTTTACTTCATCTCAGAATGACCGTGTTGTTATATGTTTTGAAGTTAGGTGTTGAGGAAACTTTGGCTGTTAACACCAGGACCTTAACCCTGGCTCACTCAATTCACTTCAGTTTCATAGAAAAAAGCACGAGGCAAAAACTCTAGTAGTAGTGACTCGACGTAAGAAACTTTCCTGAAATTTCGCACCGTTAACAAAATATTCATCTATGATGCCATGGATGCTGATGGCACACTTCATATCTGTCCCTATGGATAATGAAAATAATGAAAATTTTTTCAAAAATAATGAAAAAAAAAGACTTTGAAAAGCCTGAAAAGACTAAAGTCTGTCACCCTCGCACCTCTAAAGAGTGTCTAATGTCACACATAATGGCAGCTTTAAGCCAAATGACTTTTTAAGCAATTATCTATGATTTTGAAAAGATCGAGGCTCTTGCAGGGTCACTATTTGCATGAGGTAATATTAAACACACTCGATTTTATTGGAATGTCGAGGTGAGAAAAAGACACGACCCTAGCAAAACTCTTATGATTTTATTCCGACACTGGAAACTTGTCTGCGACCGTGAAGTCACTTGAAATGTCATTTAGTGTAAGGCTGACATTAGGAAAGAGGGTTCATTGGATGATTTAGGCTTCTTAGGTTCCAAGAAAGGGTTTGAAATGAATTACTTACTGGTACAGAAACGCTGTTGCAGGACTGGGCATCATGGTGGCACAGTAAAACCTGGATCCTGTAATCGGCTTAATGCTGGAAGGTTTTAGGTGTTCTTCCAATGTCCATGTGGTTTTTCTGTGTGTTCTCTGCCCCCCCCCCCTCCCGAATTGGGCTGGCGCATGTGGAGAATGACTGTTTCTAAACAATTTACTGAAAACATACTAAGAATGGGGGAGGGGGCGAGTTAAAGGGGTTCCTTGCTACTCTTCAAATTGTTGTTCTATGGTGCAGGGGTGTCCAAAATTTTTGCAAAGAGGGCCAGATTTGGTGAGGTGAAAATGTGTGGGGGCCGACCATCCAGCCTGACATTCTTTGAACCATTAACATTAACAAACTATTTAATGAATTTTTTATTGCAAATGGCATGCTTTTCATTTCTTCACATAGAACACAAATACATCTAAACAAGTTTTCTGTGCCTTTCATATTTGCGGGCGGCACGGTGGCTGAGTGGTTAGCACTGTCGCCTCACAGCAAGAAGGCCCAAGGTTCGAGCCCCGGGTTCGGCACGGGTGCCTTTCTGTGTGGAGTTTGCATGTTCTCCCTGTGTGTATGTGGGTTTCCTCCGGGTACTCCGGTTTCCCCCCGCAGTCCAAAGACATGAACAGAGGGGATTAGGCTAATTGATGACTCTAAATTGCCCGTAGGTGTGAATGTGAGTCTGTCTCTGTGTGTTGCCCTGTGGTGGATTGGTGACCTGCCCAGGGCGTATCCCACCTCTCACCTGATGTCAGCTGGGATTGGCGCCAGCTTCCCCCCTGCGACCCTGACCAGGATTAAGCGGCAGAAGACGAATACAGATGAATAAAATACTCCAATTTCCACTTGTCCTAGGAGTGGCAGCCCTCGCTGCCAGCTTCCATTTTTTTTTAGTTTCACTCGCCATTTTAGAAATGGGCTGGAAAGGGTCACGCGGCCACAGGTCTGCTGCGATTTTCTAATTGAATGTAAAATAGCTTTTTTGTACACGTGTATTTTATATTATTATTGATTTTTCTCACAGAGGCTGAGGGCCGGTGGAAATTTGAACGTGGGTCGCAATTGGCCCCCGGGCCGGACTTTGGACATGCCTGTTCTATGGTGTAGGAACTGTATATGCACCCAGTTGGTAGTTTATATTTAGTCAGCAGAAGTTAGCTGAAGTTAACCATTTTGAAACTGAAAAAAATACAACCCTTGCATTGCAGTACAACGGCACGCATGCCAACATGAATGCGACATGACTGAATGGCACGATAAATAAAGGGGTCTCCTTGTCTTCATCGGTTGGTTGTTGGTTCTCTGGGGCAGCCACACAAACTGGAGTTTGTAGTAAGAACATTCAACTTACAGACAGCGATCAGAAAGTAAAGGAAACCAGTTTTGGAGATCAAATCCTTTAGGTTCTTATCCTACTCCATCTGCTGCGAAAAGTAGCTTGTGCTTCTGGTCATGTTGTATATTTCATTATCCATCTGAAAATTCGTCTGAAAACTCCTTCACGATCTATACCCAGGACTAAATGGCTAGACTTGTTCGAATCAAAGTAATTGAATTCTTACATCCAGATTAAACTTACACCGAGGTTCTTCCCTACACTGATATTACAAGCCAGTCCTGAGGCCAACCTCCTGTCTCCAATTATCTGTCCTTATTATTCCAAGAATTACATGTCATTTGCAAAAGTAAAATTAAAATGCTGAGAAAATGACAGTGTAAAATTGAGTGAGAAAATTGCTCTTTGGGGGCTTTCATTTTTTTTCTTTTTCTTTTTTTGATGTAATGCATTAGAAGGTAAAAAAGAACAATAAACAGACTTATTTAGAGAGCAAATGTTCTCTTCAAGGTAATAAGGCATGCACAGTAGGCGAGGCAGGTTTCATCTGCTTGGACATTATGAAATAATCAATGTAACTCTTCATTGCTGGAACATTGAGGAACATTTACACATGAGACTGTGGACAGAGGAATAATGAGTGCAGTTAATGGTCTCCCACTGTTTGGTTTGCTGGTTTCCTCTTCTTTAAACTTCTTTGTCCATCTGTGCACATTACTCTTGGCAATTGCTCTTGTCTCCATAAACATCCTGTGGATGTTGGACATCCATATGTATATGTGTATATATATATATCCCTGATATCCTGACATAATCACAGCTTTCATGCAACCCGGTTACTGTAAAAAAAAAAAATTCCTGTTTTTTTCCCACTAAAATATTTCCAAGTGGCTTTCACTTATTTTTTTATATACTGTAATTTTACATTCAGGGCGCGAAACGTTCTGACATGATTTATCTTCATTTCATGCTTTTAATTCACAAAAATCTGGCATTTTAACAAGGGGGTGCAGACTTTTTTAATCCACTGTAGATAGATAGACAGACAGGCAGACAGATTAAAACAGTACATTGCTGAAATTGTCATAAATGAATCTATGGGACTTTCTCCAAATCATGAAAGGACTACTGATGATACTAATGCCATTGTAATGCATTATGTATTTCACACAATATCAGCTGCACATTAGTCAGTTTTACTCATTGATTCTGGCACGTGAGACAGTGAAATCTCCTGTGCTCAACATGACCTGGGAACCCGAGTGCAAAGCCTGAACTCTGTTTTTAATGCAGACTGTTTCCCCTACAAGATGTTTTATTTTTCATCATCAGAGGAAGAGCAGATAAAAGAGCTTAGCTGGACATTATACAAACACAAGGGTGTGGTGGCCTTGGTACACCTTGACCTCGGGGAGGACGAGTGTAATGGAATTGCACATTGACATTAAGAAGCTCCGGATGGAAAGTATGAGGGAGGCATGTGAAGAGAAGTGTATGGTTCATTGGTGGCGCGGGTGGATCAGAAGGAGCGTGTTGTGAGACGGGAATGCTTGACGTCACTCGCACTGGCCTCCAGCTCCTTGATTATTTACAGCTGACAGTCCCCCTCCTCCTCTTCTCAGCATGTCCCCTTCTAGTCTCCTTGCAAACATTCATTACATGAAGCACAAAGGCAAAGCAGTTGAAGTGAGGCCAGGATAATTTCAACCATTTAACAGGGTTCAGGGAATGTGCTTTGATATGGTTAAGAGAATTATTAATCTCACATAGTGATCTGAATCACATCTATTGAAGGTTAGGTTGTTTCAATTGCTTTGTGCTTCAGGGAATTGAGCAAAAATGAAACCTTATGATGAGTAACATTTTGTAATTTTACATCGAATAAAAAGATCCCTTTAAGCAGAGCGAAGCCAATTTTCGGCAAAATATTGGTTTCACATTTATTGGAATGCAAGAATAAATATTTGGTGATGCCTCCCCCGGAGAGAGGAATAGGACTGATCGTCTTATTTTAACAATAATATTATAACAATATTGGAGACAATTTTCGAGGATTTTGGTCCACTCCTCAGTGCAGATCATTTCAAGCTCCTTTGTAATCTTAGGTTTGTGTATGTGGACGTGGATCTATTCAAATCAGACCCCAAATGTACAGGATGCAAGATGCAAATTATGATTTTGTGTCCTACCAGCACCATTTATTCGATGATTTGGATGTACAGTATACTTGGGATGAATGAGTGAGTCAGTGAGTGAAGATGAGTGACTGAGTGAAGATGAGTGAAGAAGAGTGAGTGAGTGAAGATCAGTGAGTGAGCAAGTGAATGGGTGAAGATGAGTGAAGAAGAGTGACTGAGTGAGTGAAGATAAGTGAAGATGAGTGACTGAGTGAAGATGAGTGAGTGAGTGAGCGAGTGAGTGGGTGATGAGTGAAGAAGAGTGACTGAGTGAGTGAGTGAGTGAGTGAGTGAGTGAAGATGAGTGAGCGAGTGAGTGGATGAAGATGAGTGATGAATGACTGAGTGAGTGAAGATGAGTGAGTGAGTAAAGATGAGTGAGTGAAGATGAGTGAGTCAGTGAGTGAAGATGAGTGAGTGAGTGAATATGAATGAGTGAGTGAGTGAGTGAGTGAGTGAAGATGAGTGACTGAGTGAGTGAATGAAGGTGAGTGGAGATCAGTGAGTGACTGAGTGAGTGAAGATGAGTGACTGAGTGAGTGAATGAAGGTGAGTGAAGATGAGTGACTGAGTGAGTGAGTGACTGAGTGACATGAGTGAGTGAAGATGAATGAGTGAGTGAGTGAAGATGGATGAGTGAGTGATAAGTGACTGAGTGAGTAAAGATGAGTGAGTGAGTGAGTGAGTGAGTGAGTATGAGTGAGTGAGTGAAGGTGAGTGAAGAAGAGTGAAGAATAGTGACTGAGTGAGTGAGTGAGTGAGTGGGTGAAGATGAGTGAGTGAGTGCGTGAGTGAAGATGAGTGAGTGAGGATGAGTGACTCAGTGAGTTACTGAGTGAGTGAGTGAGAGAGTGAGTGAAGATGAGTGAGTGAGTGAGTGAGTGAAGATGAGTGAGTGAAGATGAGTGACTCAGTGAGTGAGTGGAGCTGAGTGACTGAGTGAGTAACTGAGTGAGTGAGTGAGTGAGTGAGTGAGTGAAGAAGAGTGAAGAATAGTGACTGAGTGAGTGAAGATGAGTGAGTGAGTGAGTGAGTCAGTGAGTGAGTGGGTGAAGGTGAGTGAGTGAGTGAGTGAGTGAGTGAAGATGAGTGAGTGAAGATGAGTGACTCAGTGAGTGAGTGAAGATGAGTGACTGAGTGAGTAACCGAGTGAGTGAGTGAGTCAGTTACCTGAAAACATATTTCTGTTCACTGTTCACTGTTCCTGCCCATGTAGTTGCTACCTGTTTCTAATGTAAACATTAGCTATTAATGACTTGCTGGATGAACTGAATCTGGACAGGTCAGAATACATATTCTTAACTCAAGTGTTATTTTATTTATTAATATAATCATGCACTGATAACTCCTCCAGCCAGTATATATTTTATACCAAACTCTTCCAGCTTGTCAGGATTTCTTCCCCAAACCACTGCTGAACGGGGCTCAAGTTGCGCATGCGCAGTAGACGCGGAACCAAGCCTAAAATCCAAAATGGCCGGAGCAGAGGGAGACGATTCGCTGTATCCTATTGCTGTTTTAATCGACGAATTAAGAAACGAAGATGTCCAGGTATATCATAAACACATATGTAACATTGTGTAGTAACACTTCGTTACTAAGCTTAGCTTTTAACATGGGTCGTATACATACAGAAACAGCTACTAATGTTAGCTAGCTAGTGCTAATAGAGCTAGTTAGGTAGCGTTCAGTGCCCGGCGTCTGTGCGGTGGTTTATTTTAAATATTATTAACAAAGCAGTGGTTTGAATCTGCAGAATACATCGTGTATCAGGGCGAATTTTAATAATACTAAAATGTGGAGTTTGTCCTTTTCGAGCTTGGTGAGCGTTTTATGTAGAAGGGATTCATTTCATCCTGCTAGCTAACCTGCTAATGTTGTCTCCGTATGAGCGCTGTGCTAATTTGCTAGCCAGTCATTCAATTGGTATGTAGCTCAAGTGCTAATTAGCTAGCATTACATTGACGTCTAACGTCGGCTTGTTTTGGAGTAAAACGTAGTTACCTCTTTGCACACTGACAAATCCAGCCCTTTTTCGTAGTCGGGCCTACAGTCAGGGGTGAGATTTATTCAGATATCCAGTACAGTTATGTAAAAGGTGATTTCACTCAGGATACTGTAGTAGGTTTGTGACTAAAATGTTCAAAATGGATGTTTGACAAAAATAAAGACTCCTGAGTCCTGTTGGAAAGAGCTTGGGGAAAAAGCTTTAAAATAATACCAAAATTATGTTCACAGGTTGAACATTAAGGAAGATATGCTCTTTTAACTTTATGTATTTATTATTATTATTATTCGCATTTTTCATCATAATTCTGTGAAAATTGAATGTTTCCAATGATATTTTTAGGAAATATTTTTTTTTGAGTCCTTCGATGAATTCTCTCATTAAATGCACTTATTAGCATGAATTATGAAAGTGAGAAATCCCTAAGTAGAAAGTCAACATGTATTTGGTAGCGAGACGTCTCATAGTCTGTGCCATCATCCTCATTATTTTCACCCACAAAGCCAGAAGCCTATTTTGTATATGCTGGGTCCCCCCCCATGCTGGGATCTCACGAAACCCAGATTTAGAAGGTGTACAATATCAGAATTTTTAAAAATGCCCTTGAAGAAAATATTATTTTTGTACATATAAGATTATGGTCTGAACCAACTATAAAACATTTTTAGAATATTTTTTAAAAATTTCCTATATGTTTATATAATTTTTTTTAGATATAGTCCATAAAAAATCATTATCGCAACATAACATTACATTAAATATATGGTTAAAAATGTCATTTTGGCCATTGTTAAAGTAGACTCTCATTACTCATATTCAAAACTATGTATAAATCTGGAGAGGTTCATTTTTCATATTTATTATTTTTTGTAATTTCCTTATTAACTATAATTACCGATTAAAAACTTCACGTTTCAGTAATGAGAACTGAAAAGTCGTGTTGGCACTATAACGAACAAACTTTTACCTGTTTTCTGGAGAGATAAAAAATTAACTGCTCACCTGGTATTCATCTTGAGTGTTGGTCAATACTGTCCCCTACAACAGAATTCCTTGCAACTGTTAGTTCCTTGAGGACTTAGTGATTAAAAATTGTTGCGGAGAATGAGGAAATTGGTTTTGGACACATTTCTATCCCTTATTATTTTCACAACCTTTACCAATGATCACCAAATAAGTCATGTTTCTTCACTGTAAATGTTTATACTGTAACATGCACTGAAGTTTATTCTTTTTTTTATCTTTTTTAATTACTAATATTTCCATCTCATAGAGCCCAAATCCAGTTATGGACGTGTTATGGTAATGAGAAATTTCCCCTTAAATGTGAAAAAAACAACAAAACGTGCATTTATGATGGTCATTTGAAATCATGAGCAAAATAGTAAATGAAGAGATGTTTACAATTTTATCATTATTATTTTGATAGCATTAACTTTTATCATAAAAATGCTTCATGACATCTCATAAGTCTAATTTCACAAGAACCACCCAAATGAGAAATCCATCATTAAGTTGATTAACTTGATTATGTCGTCTAATTTCTAAACAATGTAAACAAAATCAAACAACAAACAAAATTCGAGAACGAGGTAATGTTATTGGTTGTCCCTGATAACGTTATCAACGGGAATACCGGAAATAACACTAATCCAGCCAATCTGAAGCGATTTTAACAGGGGATACCAGTGCACAGCCAGTAAAGTCTGAAAATAACTTCAGGGCACAGATAAGCGGCTGGCGATTAGTGTAATACGCACGTACCTAACTGTAGTCTCATCATTTCTTATGCTCATTTTTCACTGAGATCAGGATTACAAAATCATGATCATCACTGTTGGGTATTGTCAGGCCTGGAGGCTACAAAGAGTATAAATGTGATCATTCATTCATTTTCTGTAAGAGCTTTAGTCTTGGTCAGGGTCCGTTATGGATGCAAACGATCCCCTAGAATCACAGATCAACACACATGCTTTCTGCTACACCCCAGGCGATCCACTTGATCCCAAGAAGTGTGGCGTATTAGCTAAACCATGTGTGTGACAAAGAGGGAAAGCCCTAACCGTGTATGGTGGGTATGCTCCAGGACCAGGGCTGGGAACTTGGATTTTTGAAATCTTTCCCATAATTGTGTTCGCACAAACTCAGCCATGTGAAGTCTGAAATAAAATGAACACTCCACACCGGTCCATCACCGCATACAAAAACTGGCATTGAGGTGCGTGTTGGTTAATGCTTAAAGAGGTCGGCTCACCCTTGTCAAGATCCTCTTCGGTGCTGTAGCAGTCCGTAACGATCCAGAGACATCCCAGGCCGTAGATCTTCAATTTTATGGTGACCTTGGAAGTTATATTTACGTCATGTGTATTTTAAATTCTGTCGCCTGATCTGTTCAGTTATCATATGGTTATTCCCTATGTCATGGGCCTGAACCAGGCTCTGCCATTTCCCTAAGCAGAGGGTGCCAAAAAAAATGTGCTCCCATTTTGAATGACAAAAAATGCACTGTTTATTGGCATAGATACAAGTCTAATGATTTAAATGAAAGAAAATTAAATGAAATGTACATTTAAAAAAAATCTTTAGTCTTCTCCCCTAGTCTATTGTACTCAGTCTTGCGTGTTCACAAATGTTTAAACTGATGACCAGCCGATAACGTGAACCCATGGATTCGAGAACGTTAGGAATAATTTCATCTGGAATTCTGAGACCTTGTCTGTCACATTCCTCTTTCCACTCATCCACTGTTGCTAGTTTTGCAGTGTAGCCCTGATCTTTGAGGTATCCCCATTTAAAGAAAAAAAAAAAAGTCCATTAGTGTGAGGTCTGGGGAACGCGCAGGGAATTCTTTCTTCCTTGAACGTTTAGTCGTACTTCTGCCATTATTTCAAGTTAGTCTTAACCTAAACAGAAAAATGAATATGAGTAATGGGCAGTCAGAGTGAGCACGTTTTTAGCACATGCTGTAGAAAGATGAGGTGTACTTTTTCAAAGCTTCCATGTGTGACACATGAATGAAGAAAAAGTTCGAGATGGTTTTCGAAGGGATTACAAATAATGACTGTGGATGTTTTGCTGCACAGAAAGTTAGCCGAATAGCAGTCACGTGCTTCCAAACCAAAAACACCACGCTGGATTCTGGGAAGGGTGCACAAACCACTTTAAAATACAGTGGAACCTTGGATTGCGAGTAACTTGGTCTGCGACTGTTTCGCAAGAAGAGCAAAAATTTGTAATAAATTCTGACTTGGTTAATGAGCGAGGTTTTGCAATACGAGTAGTATTCGTCTGCTGAGC
>JAQLOM010000003.1:15130220-15150353 GCA_030068315.1 Chrysichthys thysi
AGTGATTCTGTGAGTTGTAGTGAAAGTAACACACAATAATCCTCCTCCTCTCTCCTGCTCTCTGTCATGGATCTGCCTGTGCAGAGTGCGCATGCAGCACACCCGTTTCGGGCACTCCAATAGTGGTGCATACCAGAGGACTCACGCCATGCTCGCGCGTCACATGAGTTACTACAGGTGTTCTGCATTAGGACTAATTATATAGACTGTAAATAGACTGACTCATGAACGCTAAGTTTGCGAAGCATTAGTTTGCATTTCCCCACGCCATTGCCAAGCCATGTTCTAGTGTTTATCTTGCTCATGTTTTGACTCTTGTTTGCACTCTAGTTTCTGTGTTTTTGTTGTAGTCTTCGATATTCCTGTTTCTGACACACTCTCGTCTCCCTCACACCAGCCACGATTCTTTTCAGAGCTAAAGTGCAGGTTATTTTATTTTATATATTTTTACTTTATATCTTGTAATAATCATTTTTATATAAATATTTGTTGGTTGTGGAACGAATGATCTGAGTTTCCATTATTTCTTATGGGGAAACCAACTTTGATATACAAGTGATTTGGATTATAAGCAAGTCTCCGGAATTAATTATGCTCGCAAACCAAGCTTCCACTGTGTTTTTAAAGCAGTCGTGAAAATTCACTGTTAACAGCACTGGGAATTACAGAGCATTTTGATATAAGCAGTCTTGCAGGAAGTGAAATAACATTTCAAGCCTCAGCCAGTATTCAGTGATTTTAAAATAGAAACAGATCTCCTTAAAAACATGTAAAATATAAAAAAAAATTTTTTTCTTCTTGTTCTTGCATAGAGCTGTGGGTTTCACCATGGTTAAGTGACATTCCCAAATCACAGCCTCGAGAAGTCGGAGTGCTTATACTTTCTGAGTGGGCATTATGAGTTGGACAGATGTTCAGACAGATCTTACCTACTGCCAAGTTGCAGTTCTCACTTGGTCATGAAGGCAGCACTGGGGCAGTTTAGGGTGCACTCGCACTAGCAGATCCAACCCGCTCCTGGGAGTGTTTGACACCTAAGGACCGGGTCGATCGACCAGCGTGACTGCTCTCGGATCGGCAGATCGGTTAGGTTCATGCACAATGTGAGTTTTAACCAAACCCTCTCCGAATTTAAAAGCTATCGCGTGCAATTTCTAATTCGTTGGGGAGTATTAGGAGTAGGGCGGCACGGTGGCGTGGTGGTGGTTAGCACTGTTGCCTCACAGCAAGAAGGTCCTGGGTTCGATCCCTGGGGTCAACCTGGGTGCCTTTCTGTGTGGAGTTTGCATGTTCTCCTTGTGTCCGTGTGGGTTTCCTCAGGGTACTCCGGTTTCCCCCCACAGTCCAAAGACATGCATGGGAGGGCATTAGGCTAATTAGCTACTATAAATTGCCAATGTCTGTGAATGGTTGTCTGTCTCTGTGTGTTGCCCTGTGGTAGATTGACGACCTTCCCAGGGTGTACCCTGCCTCTCACCTGAAGTCAGCTGGGATTGGCTCCAGCTTCCCCCTGCGACCCTGAACAGGATTAAATGGTAGAAGATGAGTTAGTGAATATTAGGAGTAATGATGGCTCTGGCTCGCTCCTTACTGATGAACACGGACTGTAGTTGGTTTGTCAAACTGCAGATTCTGTAACTTCTGTAAACATCTTATGCACGAAACTAAAGATCATTGCGTTTCCTATTTAATAAATCTATAGTGCACAAGAGAGGACCGTGTGTCACCAAGCCCCAAATAATACACAGGGTTAAAAATATGGAGTTAAGCCACGTTGTTGTGTTTTTGAGAGCGCAGACACGAAATTAGACTGAGTAAACAGCGCATATATGCTGCACATTTGATGAGTGCGTGTGCACCTCACAGCCCTGCTCTTTGCGAGAAGTGTGCACTTTTCTCTGGTGTGCTGCACGTGTTCACTTCATATGCACACTGTATTTTATACGCTTTTAATGGTGCGGTTTGTGTGCTGCATTATGGGATTTGTAGTTTGTGTGTTATCGGTGTTTCATATTGCTGGGCTATTTAAAAAAAAAAAAAAAAAAAAGGGGAGAGAGATATAAAATGATCTCGCCGGCTGGATATAATTGGATGCCGGGCTGGATGTGGCCCGCGGGCCTTGAGTTTGGCACACATGATCTACATTATAGCATAAAATGTCATTAAAGCAGAATCAGATTTTTGTAGTACAGTAGTCCCTCATCTTTCGCGGGAAGGAGGAAGAGATTCATTCAGGGCAGAAATATGGAGCTCCAGCACTGCCGATACTTTGGCGAATGCTGGTTGCTTCTCCCCAACCATATGCGTCACAGCCAGCAGCCAATCACAACCAAGGCGAAATGAATAGGGCATTCTGATTGGCCAGACTTGTTCTTTCTGCCGTATTTTTTTTTCCCCAGCATCCCCACACAGCGTTTTCATAAACAGTGCTATGCGTTCTTTGTCTCTTGTGTAAATATGATGTACACTGTATGGTATTTTGTTATTAATGTTTTGCTCCATTTTAATTCATACTTATATTTTATAATACTGGGGAAATCCACAAAATGGCAAATAGCTGGGGACGCGAAATGTGAACCGCGATATAGTGGGGGATTAGTGTAACAGTAACTTTATGGGGTTTAGTTAAAACACATTCCTGCACCAAGGCTTAACAGTGGCGTCTGGCTTGTCTTTTCCATAGTGGTCTCATATCTGGGGAGAATAGAAAGGCAGAAGAGGGAGTTTACGTCTGAGGATGGAGGTGTAATCAGGAGGAAACGTTCCCGTGTTAATTATCCTGCCGCACATCATGAATAATTCAAAGCTTAATTTTGTTGTTAAGAATGCGCAAAGAAAGTGGAGAAAAGGCTCAGCTGTGTATCCTTTATCTTGACGTTTTTGTATTGGCTCTGAAGTTCTGATGTAAATTCTTGCGTGATTTGTGTCTGCAGTTGCGGCTGAACAGCATCAAAAAGTTGTCAACGATTGCCTTGGCCTTGGGTGTCGAGAGGACGCGCACAGAGCTCCTACCCTTCCTTACGGGTCTGTTATTTGGGTTTTTGTTATCTACGTGACGTGTTCACCTAAGGCTGGATTAAATGAAAATGCTATCAGGAATCTTTTAGTTCAGTAGTAAACGTGCCTAACGTGCTCTGTTTTCATGCAGACACCATTTATGATGAGGATGAGGTGCTTCTTGCCCTGGCCGAGCAGCTGGGGAACTTCACCATGCTGGTCGGAGGGCCGGAGTATGTGCACTGCCTCCTGGTAAGACTTTTTAAACCAGTGAAATGCAGAAGAATGATTCAAATATAAATGAGGATCCTATGGAAAATATTAATGTGAATCAAAAGTATGTAAACAGAATTTAAAATTATTCTGTTTCATCAGCCATCGAGTTTATTATTTTTTAAACAATTCATGTAAAAATAAGTAAACGGGGACAATAGAGCCTCCTGAATTCAGTACACCGCTTGCTTTTCCTCAGCCACCGCTGGAGAGTCTGGCCACCGTGGAGGAGACGGTGGTTCGAGATAAAGCCGTGGAGTCGCTGCGGAAGATTTCTCAGGAGCACTCGCCTGTAGACCTCGAGGTGCACTTTGAGCCCCTGGTGAAACGACTGGCCAGCGGTGACTGGTTCACATCGCGCACCTCCGCCTGTGGCCTGTTCAGTGTCTGCTACCCGCGTGTCTCCAGCACCGTCAAGGCTGAGATCCGCCAGTGAGCACCACCCGTGTTTACTCATCGTATTTCCCTCATGCCTTTTATTACAATAAGTTTGACATTGCGGTGTAAACTGAATGTGTGTTGAGTAGACATGGTCATTCTGGTTCACTTCAGTGAACTAGTCCTTTTATTCAGTTTGTTTAAAAGATTCGCTTGTTTTGTTCTTTCTTTAGTTTAGTTCAGTAGGCTCGCATGTCCGGTTGTTCACTTTTCATGTGGTAGCTCACAAAATAGTAGCCTAATTGATGTTTTAAGCGTACCGTTGCATTACTGTATAACTGAAATAGAAAAAAAAAGATTGTCCATTGTTAACAAGACAACATCTCAGAATAACTTGCAAGTATCCTATTTCAGATACTATAGACAAGGGGAGTTGTATAAATAGTGTACTATGTACTATGCTTGCTGCTCCAGTTAGTAGGCTACGGCTTTAAAAAACTTGTTTATCAACTAAGAAAAATAAACAAAACAAAGCAGGTCACTGGTCTGTTGTTCGTTCTCTAAAAGCATTTCAGGATAAGACGAGCTTCGTTGCCTCATCCAGTTCTCAGCTTTCTAAATCGGCTCCTTTTGCTAGAGTCTCGTAAAGCTGTTTGCAGTTACTTGATTGGTTATGGCGGTGAGCCAGACGTTCTTCCGCCTTTGGCTAAGGAGAGATGAAAAAGCGTCAGTGCAGTAGTGCTTGTAGACAGTAAAACGAAAGAAATAAAGAAAGAAAGACAGTGAGACAATAATCTGGTCAATTTTGGTGGCTGCTCGTCTGACTTTCTTTGTCTTCCCCCCCCCCTCTTTCTAGTGTCTGCAAGCACTAGTGCACTGATTTTCGGTGATTCCGGTCATTTTGGTTATCCACAGGAAACGATGATTGTTCGTTTGTTCAGTTGCCGCCTTTAGCTCTGAGGCACTGCTGTTATTTCTGTAGGTACTTCCGTACCCTTTGCTCGGATGACACGCCCATGGTGAGACGTGCTGCTGCATCCAAACTGGGCGAGTTTGCCAAGGTGCTGGAGCTGGACTACGTGAAGAGTGACATCATCCCACTTTTTACAGCGCTGGCTTCCGATGAGCAGGTGAACACTAACGCTTTTTGAGGCCGAATGGGCAGTATGGTGGAAAAATACAACCACATTGCAATATTTGATTCAATACTTGGCTTTCTTTTGATTATACACGGTGGTATTTCAAATGGAAAATGAAGGAAAAATGAACCTTTTGTGCAGCAAAAAAAAGTGTCCAACGAGCTTCTTGATACTGACAGTAAAAGTGACGTCTGTGTGAGATCTGCAGTGCCTTACAAAAGTGTGTCGTGACTTAATTCGTCTCACTCCAGCCGTTTACACGCATCCAACTGTCATTAACGTATCTGGTATATTTTAGGACTCCGTGCGGCTTCTTGCGGTCGAAGCTTGCGTCAGCATTGCCACGCTGCTGCCCCAGGAAGACTTGGAGGGTCTTGTGATGCCCACGCTGCGCCAGGCTGCTGAGGATAAATCATGGAGGGTGCGCTACATGGTAGCAGACAAGTTCTCTGAGGTAGGCTCTCGAAACCGAGCTGAAGTATCTTGTGAGTCAGTAGATCCAATAAGTAACTGGCAAATGTGTGGGACCTGCATGTCTATAAGCGCCACATGTATCTCTAATTATAAACCAGCATGTTGCTGTTGCATGCAATGCACTCGGTCTCTGTGCTACCGAAAAGTCTAGCCTATAGTGTATCCTGTTGCCCTTTTTTGGCCAGAGAAGTGGGAATTGTTGGTCAGTTGTTGTACTTTATTGATGGTCAAATCTATACGTGACTGCAGAGAAGTGAATTGACCGTTTATGATGTGCAAAGCGGTAGACATTTTAAATTTGTAACTATCGTATAAATCCAAGCATTTCTGCAGATAAACATTAAACATCAGTTCGACCAGTCCATGTATCTGTATGCTGTTAGTATGCCGCCATCATGTCCGCTGACTAGCTAGTGGTGGGGTTTTTATGGGTAGGATTTTCTTGTTAGCAAAGGTGGAAACATGCTGGGTGGATTTATGCAGTAATTGTCTCTTTGTGGTGTTTTTGCTTGTCGTCGTCCACCCCAGTTGCAAAAAGCTGTGGGTCCTGAAATTACCAAGAACGACCTGGTCCCAGCATTTCAGAGTTTACTGAAAGACTGCGAGGCAGAAGTGCGGGCCGCAGCTGCAAATAAAGTGAAAGGTATGCGAAACTGTCCCATCGTGTCACATAAGTTAACAATAAGCAAAAGTAATAAGGGTGATGCCATGTTTGGGATCCATTTCCATCTTTTACTATTACTATTTGTTTATTTTCCCAACGCAGAATTCTGTGAAAATTTGCCAGAAGACAACCGGGAGACCATCATCATGAATCATGTCCTGCCTTGTGTCAAGGTAAATTGCTTCCAGGGTTTCATTTTATGGATTAGTGTCAGTTGGGGTGCAGGGTGCAATTTTTTTAACCATCCAAGCCTGCAAAACAAGCTGCAGGGAGGCAGGATTGTGTAGGGATGCATCCCTCCATGGCAAAGTCAAATTTATTTCTAAAGCACATTTAAAAGAGGTGTTGAGCCAAAGTTCTGTACAGAAGGGCATAACATAAAAACAAAAACACAATACAAACAACAAATGTAAAAGTAAAAAAATAAAAAATAATAATTCAGCTCGCGCCATCTTTCGCGCACTTGCACCCGATAAAAAGCAGAGGAGAAAAACTGGGTCTTGAGCCATGTTTTAAATCCCTCGATAGCGGGAGAGACTCGACGTGGAGAGGCAGATCATTCCAAAGCCTACACGCTCCGACTGTGCTAGACTCCGGCCGTGAGAAGTCTCCCTGGTGCAAGTTTAGCGTTTTCTGTAGTTCATGTTGGGGTTATTCTTTTCATGTCAGAATGTACATGTTTTCTACATTTCTCCCTCCTATCTTCCACATCTGACTGCTTCGAGGTCAACTAGTCATTACAAGGTCACACTGTTCAGGTTCCCTGGAGGCAGCGGGCAGCAGGGGTCACTGTTGATGTGGCGTGGCTTAATATCCCCGAATCGTTCCTGCAGCTGCTAAGCTGTACTGAAAAGGATGTATGGTATGAGACCGACTTGCCTAATCTGTTGGACGTGGAAACCTTGGCTACAGGAGAAGATTAGGAGGAGCTTTTGATCAGAGGTTCTATGTTTTCTTATATTTATTGCTTAGACCTATGTGTAGGCAATTATTATTTGAGTAATGCCTTTGCAGCTGGAGGTGATGAAAGCCTGAAATGTTTCTTTGGTTTGTCTTTTGGGATGGGTCATGAAGCAATATCGGTATTACAGCTTGTCAGAGGTTACTGGGTTTACCGAACCCCATAAAACACCAATTAAGGCCCACTTGTATTTCCATCCAAAGAGGCTCATAATGCTTTCAGAGTGCTGAAAAGGCACACCGTGTCCCAGTTTATAAAATAACTCTCTGAAACGTCTCACCTCTGCAGCTTGGCTGGTTATTTATTTATCTGTCTATTTATTTATTTATTTTTACATGTATTATTAATGTTTAGAAACTGATGGATGAAAGTGGAAAATAAAGCCGTGACACATTTCTCAATAATTTGGTCATTAAAATAATTTAACAGCTTGGTCCGATTTTAAACTGAACGGGATTCAAATATTATTTATTTTTATTTTCTTACAATTAAGACACGACCCGGGATAATCCTCCTGTATAAACAGCAACATCCTGATCTCAGTTGAAGCGCCGGTGTTTTATTTAAAAAGACAGCACACTGTGCACTTGCGCGTCAAGCTTCGCTGTTTCCTCCTTACTCCAGAAGTTCCCAGTATTGATGTTTTAATTCATGATGACTAAGAAGTTATGTCTTAAAAAAGGCTTTTGACTTGCTTGACTACATGTGAATTACGATTTCTGTGCTACTTGCATATCTTGATAAATAGTTTTGGAATGGCCCGTCAGCTTACGTTAGATAGAATTAGACATTTATTTTTTGGCTGGATTGATTGACAGTAAGTTAGCTGTGGTGATGAACAGGAGTGCTAGAAGCATAAAGGTTTTTTTTTTATTAGCTTAAAGTCTCAGCTGCCTGATATTTGATATCTATTAGCTTGCTAACGGAAGTGTGAGCCTTTCCTGTTCTAAACATTTCCCAGCTTGGCTCGTCAACAAACCCGATAAACGGTCAACTGTAGCACCCCTGTGCTGCTTGGTGAAACCTGACCAGTATACTAGACTCTGGTTTGACCTCCTGATTGTTTTCCCCCCTCTTCAACCCGGGGTTAATGGAGATTGATGCATTAGTTCTTTTTTCCTGCTCGGTATCCAATCCTGCTCTCGCATGTTTTCCAAGTAATGTTGTGCTTTGCAAAGAAAGGATGTCAAGTGTTCTGTCAGGATGTGCTCTACAGTTAGAAGGCAATCACCGTGTCTTTTGATTAGAACCACTTGAGAATGAATTGGCTAATTTGTTTTCTCCTCATCTCTCTCCTCATGCTTGTCCAACAGGAGCTGGTGTCAGACACAAATCAGCATGTGAAGTCTGCCCTGGCCTCGGTCATCATGGGCCTCTCCACTATCTTGGGCAAGGACAACACCGTGGAGCATCTGCTCCCTCTTTTTCTGGCCCAGCTGAAGGACGAGGTAGTACACTGGGCCCTCTGCCCGCTCTCTCTGTCTCCATGTAACGCGCACCTCACAAGCACACGCAGGCTCTGTTCTCTCCCATAAGCCCCTTTATCTAGTAATTTAACAGAAATTAAAATGTCAGTGCAATGAAATACCAAAACAATTGACACGGCAGGCGTTCATTGAAAGAAGGCAAATGCGTTAGTGTGCAAGAGGGAGGGTCTTGACTGTTTTTATAGCAACAATATGACAGAATCGGTAAAAAAAAGAAGAAAAAAAACAGTGCTAGTTAATCATAGTGTGTCAAGAGAAACGAGTAATTTTAGCGTTGAACAGGCTGTTAATCCATTTGTATTGGAAACAACAACATCGACAATAAATTGTACAGTATGGACCGGGTCAGTTGCGAAACCGTGACCAGCAGACTCAAAGTGAGTAGGTCAGTATAGAAAAAGGTCCATTTGGAGGTTTTAATCACTGTTGTCATCCCTAATGCTCCTGATTTGAAGTATCCGTAATTACCTGTTGACCCCCGAATTAGTCTTGGTAAAACAGCATCATTATTCTGTGGAGTACACTGCCAGAATTTGTTGCACAAAAGAGAAACGCAGAACGAAATGAATTGTTTTTCCTCCTTTGTCTGAAACTGCGCTGACTTTTGACCTTGTTGCAAAGCTGATCGGTTGCCAAAATCAAAACATTTAGACGTGGTCCATTCCAAAAGCCTGCCTCCTGTGTTTGTGTTTTCCTCTGTTTTATTGGCTTACTCTCGAATGTCAAACATTTGCTCTGAAAATGTTTAGACCTGGAGTCCACAAATTCTGTCCTGCAGCTTGTTTCCATTGGCTGCTCATGTCCAACCTCGTGTTTGGCAGACTAGAGTGATGTCTGGCTTTGAGTCACTCGTCACAGTATCACGTTTGGTAGCGAGTCATCCGAGGTCTGGCAGATATACGCGAGAGCTGCAACGAAATCTGGAGCCGAGTCCTCAAGCAACCTTTTAAGGAAATATTAAAGCCTTTTTGGTTTTGTGTAACCGACTGCATGTAAGAAGTATGGTTAGTTGTATTCTGTAATACACGAGCTGTAATGCATTTCCCGATCAAACCATGTGGCTTGCGGCCATATCCATATGCGCTGATCTTGGTCTAAATGGAGGATAATAGAAATGCTAGGAGGCATGAAGTTCTTTGACTCTCATGATTAAAACTCCATTTTCCTAATCTCTAAAAGACGGATCCATACACCATCAGTCTGACGTACAGGATCTTTTGTTTTTCACTTGTTTAATGTGGCGATGTAAGACATTCTTGCATGTGCTTGCAGTGTCCTGAAGTGCGTCTGAACATCATCTCCAACCTGGACTGTGTGAACGAGGTGATAGGCATCCGCCAGCTTTCTCAGTCCCTGCTGCCCGCTATTGTGGAGCTGGCAGAAGATGCCAAATGGAGGGTGCGTCTGGCCATCATTGAGTACATGCCGCTGCTGGCAGGCCAGCTGGTGAGTTCATCCCACCTTTTCCCACCTGTGCGGCAGAGTACATTTGAGCGTTAAATTCGAATCTTGTTTCAGTGGTTGCTTTCAGCTTTATTTCTCGTTGTCTGGCTTTTCCCCAAAACAATGTTTTTCTGATCGGAGGAACCGATTCGTTTCATTAGCCTTAGTTTCTATTCGTCTTAAGTTCTCCTCAAGCAGTAGCTTATGTACATCATGAGCTAATGGGACAAACACAAGCTTTTCCTGACGCTGTTTAGTTTTTCAGCCTGTACTTCCTCCGAAAATCTTCTAATCATGGTGGTAAAATGTTTGTTTTGTTCCACAGACGCAGCATATCTTTTAACTTTGTGATGTCTGTAGTATGGTTGACGTTAGTGTCACCCCCCCCCCCCCAATATAAATCTGGAGTGAGTAGAATAGCAAGCTGCATAACTTTTATTTATTTATTTATTTATTTCATTCCCATATTTACATAGGGAGTGGAGTTCTTTGATGAGAAGCTGAATTCGCTGTGCATGGCGTGGCTGGTCGACCATGGTAAGTCCACTCACACTGCGCCATGTGGCAAAAGGCTTCTTTCTTAGCGATGTTAAATGCAAGTAATTCATCCTGTATGACTTGGTTTTTGTCTGTGGGTCACTGTGTGCATTTGGGCATGTGGTGAAATAATGTGGTGTCTGGTGCAGACTGGAAGTTCCTGCTCCTAATCACGCTCTAAACACTTGTTGCTCAAAATGCCACTTGTCCCAAGTGACAGAATTATAAATGAAGATCATGACTGCATTTCTGGACATGCTTACCGTTTTATTGTTTAGTGCTGGACTTAGTATTAATAATAATAACTTTTTTTGGGGGGAGGGTTAAAAAAAAAAAAAAAAAAAAAAAAAAAAAAAAGAGTAGCGAACTGACTTTCTATTAAAGTGGCTGCCTGGTAACTACAAAGTGTAGTTGGGTACTGGTGTGTCTTCTTCTTGTTTTGTTGATTTGTTATTATTATTGATTTTTAAAAAAAAATTTATTAGTTTTGTCTCATTGATTTCTTTTAAGTCTGTTACCGATGCCGCTCCTTACTCTTTTTAATTCATTTTATAATTTTATGTAGGAAGCGTGCATGGCATGCATAGCTCCCTAGGAGACATGACATGCTTGTTGCATTACTGGTTACTGGATTACCAAAGAGAGCTGCTGTTTCTTCTGCCTGGCTCCTCCCTTTTCCTCACTCCTGCCAAAGAGAGGAGAAAGAGCGAGACGTGCTTCTCGGCAGCTTTCACTCTGCGAGACTGATAAGAATCCGAGAGCACCCAGGAAATGGCCGAGTGCTCTGCCTTTTCTCCCCCCTCATTCATGTTTTCTTTACAATATGTACTAGCCTTTTGCTCTTTCTTGCTCTTTTGTTAATTTTCTCATCCTGTTTTTTTTTTCTCTTTTTCTTTTTCTTATTTCTCTTTTCTTGTTTCCCTTTTTTTCCCCCTCTCTCTGACACTGCCCCATACCCCCTTCCCTTAACTGCTTTCCTGGCTGCTGTGTGGTCGGCCCACAGGAAAAGCCACTGCTCCGTATGTAGGTCAGCTCATTGGCCCGGCTTGGCTTCTCTGCTCCAGTAGTTTTGAAGAGCCGCGTTGGCTCCACGGCGAGCGGTTTCACGGCGTAGATGTGAATCAAGGTCAAATTTGGATCTGACCCTGATTCATATGCTGTTCCTTTTTTTTTCTCTCCTCCCCCCCACTTAAATAATTCCTGGTCAGACTTGTTTATGACTCACCAAACACGAAGATTAATGCTTTACTGTCTTGTTTTAAACTCTAGTTTAAGGTCATACTCAAACTCTGCTTTATTCCTGTAGACATTGCATTCATATGTGCCTCAGTGCGTGGTCTGGTCAACATTTTTCAGATTGATGGTGCTCGTATCTGTAAAACAACCAGTTTTCTATGGGCATCCACACGGGACCAGATGGGGTACATCACAGGAATGTTCCTGTCTGTCAGGCGCAGCAGGCCAGACCGTTTGCATAAGCAGCACAGAGCCAGAGCAGCAGACTGGGCCACGGTTTTCTGCTTTTTCTCTATAACACTTAAAAGCATACCACCTCACATGTATCTGCATTTCTGTTTCACCACTCGTCAGTTTACGCGATCCGGGAGGCGGCAACCTGTAACCTGATGAAGCTGGTGGAGAAATTTGGAGCAGAGTGGGCTCAGAACACCATTGTGCCCAAAGTGCTTGGCATGGCTAACGACCCCAACTACCTGCACAGGATGACCACTCTCTTCTGCATCAATGTGAGTTAGTGTTATTAGGACAAGTGCTTTATGTCACTTCCTTTCTCCTTATAGTTTGGTGGTGTTTTCAACTAGTTAGATTTAATCAAAAGTTATGATGCGTGTTTTACCGTTTTTGCAAAATGATCTAAATACAAGAGTGTACACTATATCTCCAGAAGTTTGTAGACACCTGACCATCACTTCCATATGTGCTTGTTGAACATCCCATTCAATATTTGATGTCCCTTTGGTGATCTAATGACCACCTCTTCTGGGAAGGCTGTCCACTAGATTTTGGAGCTTTAGGGCTGTGGGGGTTTGCTCGTTCAGCTACATGAGAGTTGGCGAGGTCAGACAATGGGCAGAATTCCAGGTTGCTCAGCGTTCAGTGGGGTCGAGGTCAGGGCTCGGTGCAGGACCCTGGAGTTCCTTCACTCCAGCCGTGGCGCGCAATGGTCTCTCGCGGCTTTGTCTAGGGGGTAGGCTTCTTGGTTCCTGTGAAGAGATGAATCTTAATGCTACAGCACACGAAGACAGTTGTGTGCTTCCATTCGTGTGGCAACAGTTTGGTGGAGGCTCATATACAGGGGTTCAGGTGTCTATGAACTTTTGGCCACTTAGTGTGCATCATGGGATGCATATTTTATGGAAATGTGTTGGAAGAATAAACACTGAAAGGCAAGTTTAAATCTGCTCGATTGCATGGGTTTAAAAAAAAATAAATAAATAAAAATAAGCTTAAATAACTTAAATAAAATATTACCTTTTTAAAGTCATGCCATGTTCACACCACCGGAGTACCCCTCAGAGCCGTGCAGGGGACGAACAGTGGACATGTGTATGCAAAACTTTTACGAAACTCCAGTGTCATGTCAATGTCATAAATTAGGCCGAGATGATTTTTTTTTTTTAAGAATTGCAGATTGTAATTATTCTGAATGCTGACTTGAAGGTGTTTCGATTTTGTGTCTTCTAGGCCCTTTCTGAGGCATGCGGCGAGGAGATCACCACCAAGCACATGCTGCCCATTGTCCTCAAGATGTCCAACGACCAGGTTGCCAACGTGCGCTTCAACGTAGCCAAATGCCTACAGAAAATCGGACCAGTTGTTGACAGCAAGTAAGTTGATATGTAAATCCACCTGCGATGTTCCTTTCCTGTGAAAGAAGTCGCACTCACCTCTGTGTTTCTCAGCTCCCTGCAGACGGAGGTGAAGCCCGTTTTAGAGAAGCTCGCTACAGACCAAGATATAGATGTGAAGTACTTTGCTCAGGAAGCTATAAGTGGTAAGTTTCCTGTATTACTCTCCTAGTGCAAGACTACTTATAGCTCCCCCACCCCCACCCCCCCTTTTCATCTGTCTCACTTCTTTCTGCTTCTCTCCCCAGTTCTCGCCTTGGCCTGAACACCTCTCCTTGGGTTCAACCTGAACAGCCCCAGCAAAGCAAGACTCATTGCATTCTATTTATTGGTGATTTTCAATGGTTGTTTATTAACATCTGTGTAGTTCCTATTTCCTCTTAATGATATTGAACAATCAAAGGGTGCGCCCACGCTCGCGCTGTAAATCTCTGCTTCTCATACAGTGACACTGGAGTTAGGTAATGCATGATGGATAGTGTGTTCTCCTGGATTACAGCTGCACCACATGTTCACGGTCTCCTCGCTCACTCGTAAAACGCCGGGGAACTGAGATGGGTGTGGCCGGCAGCAGGAAGACTTGAGGACCAGGATTAGATAACGTTCATCAGTGCACTGAGCACAGGGACACCGTTCGCATTAACGTGGTCAAAAATTTAATTTTGGAAAACACCCTAAACGTTTATTGGCCGCCTTGATCATTTTGTGCCACTAGTCTTGACTTGCACGCACACGAGTAAATTAATCGTGCGTAAGTAAAAATCCTCCCAACTACCTCCGTCTTCTTTTAAGAGCCGTTATTTTTAATTTAAACTTTTTTTTTTTTTTTTTTTTTAGCTGAAATTCGGAACGTGTCCACGTTGAAGCCCTGCTTTCGCAGACTGGAGCTCATTGAGTCCGTGGCGTGCCATACCACTTAGTGTTGGTAGAGCTTTCAGCACGCAGTAGTCCACTATTTGACATGGGACCATTGCTTTGTGTAATTTCTTCTGTGGTAGACTTCCTTGCATTAGCTTCGCTGGTTTAATTTTGTGTGCTTGTGTGCACGTGTCCATTTTCCAGCCATCTGGGTCTCGTAGTGCCCATGGTGCCTTGGAATGCACATCGATTTTGTTTAGTTTTAATCAAGAATTGTTTTCAGTGGAAACGTGTGACTTGTCAGGTTTCAGTGTGAAGACAGATGCATATCCTATATAGCAGTGGGCTGACGGGGGAAGCTCCGGGGGCCTGCATGCACTAAGCTGATTGAGTACTGCTGATCACCAGAATGTGAAAGGAAAACACTGTCCAACATGAGCACTCTTATTAAAGAACGGGTCGTCAAAATAGCTTCTACGCAACCTCCGGAAGGCTGTCGAGTTCAGGGGACAGTGGGAATGGGTGTAGAATTTTACCTGCATAAAACAGCCATAGCATCAGATCCTGAGTAAACCTTTTGTTCGTGTTCAGTATCATGAGTACCCCCCCCCCCCCCCACACGCTCTTTTTAAACTATTTGCTGTACTTTTGAAACCAAATAAAGTGAATGAACATGGATGGAATCCTTCTCTTCAAATCATCTGAAGCGTCCTCAAGTCTGTATACGCCTACACACGGATTAAATATTCTCTTGGCGACCTTTGCGTCACTCGTGATATTCTATATACATGTTAAAAATTGATGGTTAGTCAAGCTTTTGATGTCCAGATACCGTTACAGCGAACAATCTTATCTTCGGTACGTGATCGCCCATCTTCGTCACTGAATTTGGCAGGCTGTGTTCGACGCGTTGTCGAAACCGATCAGATTTCTGCCTTCAGCAGCTCCTCTGTTCAGTGATGCATGTCACACCGTTGTAGTGAGCTTAGGGCTCGTATATAGTGCAACATTCGTGCACTGGTGAAGTCTCCGTGCAGGTGGTGTAGAAAGAGGGTGCTGGTGTGTAAAAGCTCGACTCACGTCAGCAATCTGGCGCTCGGTTTCCTGTCAGCATGGGATGGGCCACCGTGGCTGATTGTTTTCAGATGTTTTTGTCTGCTTCAGGGTTACGCAATGACAGTGGTGCTGAGTGAAGCAGAGATGCATATCTCAATCCGTTAGCAAAGACCTTGAGCAAAGAAAATGATCTTTGGGTTGCTACTGCTCTGCAGGTTTCGGTCTCCTGCATTTGTTTTGTACCACGTGTGTGTGTGTGTGTGTGTGTGTGTGTGTGTAAACAAATCATCTTTTCCACTACAGGCTTTAATATAGCGGAGTAAAATTAGCCAAAGTACATATGTGCGTAGCATTTCGCTTCCCCTGGCAGTGTACGGATCAAAGTGTTTCTAATCAGAGTAGGGAACTTGCCGTGCTGTCAGTCTTTTATGCGATTTCTCAACTGTTCGGTCACACCAACACTTTGAGACATTCTGCTTTTGTTGTGGATTATTTAGCAGCGTGATTCACCCTGTTTTATTCCTTACGTAGTGTGAAATATGACGCAATAAACGTAATCCGGTGCCTTGGAGATGAATCTTAGTAAGGATTCAAGAATATCGACGCTTGTGAATTATCGAGCCAGGACTCTGAGCTTTTTTCTTTGACTTCTTTTTTTTTTTGTTGTTGTTCAAAATGGTCTCGCTTTCCTGCTCACAGAATGCTAAATGACAGAACTATTTATTTATTTGTTTCTCTCTGCTTCCTGTCATTAATCTGAAGCGATAAGAACAGCTCACACTACTCGGTCCACCGCCACCCTGCTTCTCTGTTTCCAATTCGTGTGATTTTTCTAACGTGTGCCACCTCCCATCTATGATAATTTTAACCGTTTCCTCTGGGAAAGTGCTTCAGCGTGTTTCAAAATGATGTGCCCATCACGGCGACGGCGTGTCCTTTTCTTTATTACTCTTACTTCCTTGACATATAAAGGTTAGATTTTATTCGTCCGTATCTCTTGCTGGTTCTTTGTTCAGCAGTGGTGAGATGTGGCAAGATCCATCTGACAGGCTTCTCTTTTGTCTTGATAGAGAATGCCAGTAGGTTTGGTAACTTGCTGGCCTGTTGCCATGGGGAAGACGGATGATGTAAGATTAATTACTGGTGTGGCTGAAGGATGCCGTGTTGAGGTCGATGACTGACGGAGAGGAAGAGAGACCGAGCGAGCTCCTTTATAGCACGAGCACTTGAACCAGCTCGGTGGAATTGTGCTTGCATTAAATACTTCAAAGAGTGAAGCGCTGCCTGCGACGTTGTGCGGTTGGGACGCAGCGGGACGTTAAATCAGAAGCGTTAATGAACGGCACCAAATTTCTATAAGCCTCTTTGAATTCAAGATCATTTACTTGTTTAATTAGAATATACCATTGGGTGCCACTGGAATACCCAGGAATAGCTAAGACCTGGGGCTTGGATGCAATTATTTGGGCTGCAAGTGATTTTGTTTTGGGAACAACTGCTGAAGTTATTGCACCCCCACAGCGCTGAGCACATCGAGCAAGATAAAAGCTCCAGGGAGACGCCGACTTCACTGTTACCTACTGAACAGTGCAGGAGATTTCAAATGAACAGAGTTTCAAACAAAACACTTTCAATGGTAGGTAGTTTCCAAGGATCAAACTCGTGTTGGGCAACGTCAGCTGTTCTGTTGGACCAACACCATTGTGATCATTGGAGTAACAGTTGGGCTCCCAGATTTCAGCCTGCTTTAAATCCACTTTGCCAAATCTGGCACGACGTCAGCCGTTTAGTTGGGTCAAGGTTGCGTGCAAAAAGGTAGCCCCAAAATACTTTTTCTTGCAATGAGCCACCATTGGCAGAGCTGTTATGAAAAGTGCTCCTTTGCCAATATTGGAGCAGCACTGGTTCATCTTTGGCAGGGTTGTACAGGCCAACATGGCCACCCAAAACACACATTGGGTCAAAACTGATGTCAGTTTGCTTCTTGGGTTGCTTGGCTTGACCTAGTACAGCACTACTCTGTAGTAAGTTTTCCTATAGTTGTCCCTGAGTGTGTGGATGCTTGTATTGGTGTCCCGTTATTCCACTGCGTCCCTGACGCACTAACCATAGTGTGCGTAATTACCACAGGCTACAATTCTGTTTTCCTGTACAAAGAAAACTGCAAAAAACCCAAACTGTTTATTCCAAATAATAATAAATTAATTCACAAACTCATTCCACTGAGACTTGCTAGCAGTGAAGGCCACTGGATGACCTTTACACCATTTACATCCACATTCAGTGAGCCCTCATGCTCTGTAGATGGGTGTAGATGGGTGGGAGCGGAGTCACCCCGGAAGAGACCGCTCCCATCAGGATAGTAATGTTTCCTCGCAGGATTACGGCTCACGGTAAAACAGAACCAGCAGTTTTTCTCTTATTTGGCACCCCTCTGTATGTTGTTTGCATAGTAACACCACAACTGCCCTTAGCCTTCATTACACAAGTTTGAAGTAAACATGTTAACCTTTCTTCTCGTTACGGGGTAATGTATCAAAATGATCTCGGGGGGATTCACACACGCGCTCCAAACGTGCTGAACAGAGATAAGATCTCCTGGTGTTAGCCAGTTCAGAAGTGCTAGCTGTCTAAATTCTGCTACCCATGTACACCGTTTCATGTTGGTTAAACTTGGCAAAGGAAAACAATGCTGCAAAGAAATTGGCCTTAAATTAAAACTGATTTAAAACATTATTTAGATGATGTTAGATATGAGACTTCGTCACACCACCTGCTCCATGCGCGAGACGTTTAAAAAGAAAAGCTCCTTGAGGTGTCGCAACGAATGCAATGGTTGAAAACAGACGTTACTCATCTTCGCTTTGTGACTTACGGAGATGTGACTTTTGCCTCACTGCTTCTTGACTTTATCTCGAGCTGTCAGGGCTTCTATCGGAGCAGTTAAAGTGCTCGGAGGCCTTTTGATTTCATTTCTCAGTAAAAGTGGCGAAGTTCAACGTCAAGAGAACGTTAGAGGAACAGCGTGATTAATGATCTCAGCTGAACTCTTACAGATGTTGTAATGTGTGAGATTTTTTTTGTTTTGTTCTATTTTAGAGCAGGCAAAGACTGGATGTGTGAATTAGGACAGGGATCCTGTGGAACCAAAAAAAAAAAGAAAAAAAGAAAAGCTGCAGGCAGGAGTGGCTGTTTTCCCTTTTTTACGCTAGCAGTCTGATTTGAGACTCTTGGGACAAAGAAAGACATTCATTAACGTGGCGAGTGTACTGGGTGCTAAGCGAGATATTTACTGAAATTCAATCATTCATTAGCTGCTTTGTCTCGGTGAGCATCACAGTGGTTTAAATACTAGTGTGTTTTATACGAGGGGGAATCAAAATGTAAAAGCAATTTTCAAATTATGGTACATGATAACCCAGAGAACAAAAGATAAAAGCATGGAATGGAGACCTCCATCTTCTCCAGCGAAAAAGAAATTCAAAAGTCAGCCCTCCCCCAAGAAAATAATGTGAACCTTCTTTTGGGGTCTTCAAACGCACACTGAAGACCCACATCTTTAAGCTGCACCTCGCCCCTGCTTCCCTGTCCACGGTGTGATCCCATTGTAACCCAGGCTTCGTTCTGTCTAGCCTGGTCATGATGTGTTCAGGTGAGCTCCTAGGGTTTTGTTCTCCTTTTAGTTATGATCTGTGGTATTATGTATTTAAATCGGCGCTTATTTACAGTTAGCTCTATTTTCACTGCTGTTAGCGGATTGGTACTTTTCTTATCTAATATTTTACACTTGGTGTTATTCTGACACTTATTCACTCGGCACGTGAATTTTTTTGCCTAAAAATTCTACTATTCTTGTACCTGACTTTTGCACTTGTTGTGCATCGCTCTGGATAAGAGCGTCTGCTAAATACCTGTAATGTAATGTAATGTAATAATGAAGGGGTCTATTGTAGTGCCTTTCCAGGTCCATGAACAAACCATGAACATTACAAATTTAACCTGCAATTCGCAGCAAAAGAAGAGGAACGCTGTCCAGAACAGTCTTACTGCACCATGACACTGCACGTCCTCATACAGCAGATGTATTTTGCCTTTCCTTTGTGGTTCTCCATTGTAACTTGGGAATTAGAACCAGCTAAAATGATGGAAAATATCACAGGATGAAGCAAAACAAAAGTACCAGCTGAGCCTGATTCGTTATAATTTGTTCAGGAACAGGAGAACACGGTCCTATTGCTTCATGGGCTTCATCTTAATGATGCCAGGTATGAAAAGAGCAGAACTTGGAGGAAGGGATGGGATACTTTCTCTCACCTGTCAATCACAACAACTCTAGCCAATCGTGGCTGTGTCTGAGCTCATGTATGTGGAAGAGGGTAGACTGCTCTTTTTTTTTTTTTTTTTTTCGACGGATGCAGCAGTTCGAAAAGATGACACAGGTTGGCCTCGCGTGTCTCTGAGGAAGCATGCGTTAACCTTTTGAGCTCCCAGGTGGGTAGCTTTCATCTGATGGGGAGTGCTAGTGGGTGGGAAGAAAGTGGTGCATTTTTACAATGGTGATAGCTTTACAATGGAAATATAATTCATTTCATAGGAGTGAATATAAAAAAAAATCACCCCCTGAAGTCATTTAATCATCGGGTTATGCTTAAATATTTCCATTCTGACAAACACACACACACACAAATCACATGAGACACCGTTGTTCACAAACCTGTTTAATTTCGACTGCAAGTTAGCTTATGTGTGGTCACAACCATGAGCCGAAATGTAGAACTGGATGTCTAAAGAACGGCATTTGGCAGCTGGAAATGTGATTATGGTACTGTAACACATTCATGATTCTTTTATAATTATTCATAACAAATATTGCTCTTAATTCTTTTTTTTTTTTTAACTGTGTATACTGACTGACAAATAAAAGCATTGTCTAGTAACTAAACAAAAAGCGCCAAACGTCACACAGTGGCCTTGTACAGGGAAAACGTCGGAAAGGACT
>JAQLOM010000003.1:15184113-15196227 GCA_030068315.1 Chrysichthys thysi
GTGTGTGTGTGTGTGTGTGTGTGTGTGTGTGTGTGTGTGTGTGTGTGTGTGTGTGTGTGTGTGAGTGTGTGTGATTACCATTGAGAATTTTGACAAATTTCCCTGTACTTAAATAAAACAAAACAAACAAAAAAAAAAACCTGGAAGCTCTGCTGATTCGAAACTCGTCATAATGGAACTTGTTCAAAGTCAGTCAACAGACATTTGAAATATACTCATTTAAATCTACATCAATAACGGTCTTAGGACCACACAGATATGAATACTTCCCAACAGTGGAGCAATACACTAAATCTCTTGAAGCATTTGGTCGAACACGTTCAGACAGAAACTGCGGCACTTCTGTGTTTACGCGTGTACTTTGGTAATGTATAACTAAAAATTTTTTACCATGAAAAAACTAGTGCCATCTTCCAAAGGCCAATTAAGAGTCTACAAATGCCTTTGCCTCAAGAATTCATGAAAGCAATACAAATTTACTTGGGTTTATTGGCTGCCCTTGAATGACTTGTCTGTTATTTTCTTAGTATAGGAGGTATCTCAATTCTTCTCCATTATAATCGCGGATATGGTTCATGGAAAGTTCTTTGAAAAAGCCTAAACCATGTCTATACCACCCACTGACATGTTCAGTGCTCTGTAAGGATTTCCTAATCTGTGGTCTCGCGTTTCTCATGCAGCAGAATTTCCCCCGTCAAACACATTCATCCTGATCTAATTTGCTTTGAGGTAAACGTTGAACGCGGACCCTATCAGATATTTACGAGGGCATTTTGGATGTACAGAAGTAGCGAGCAGAAGTCGGCTTCGCTCTGCTCCATGCAGGACGCGTGATTTATAAAGGTAGATTCAATCAGAGGAGGTCAAAAGATGAATGGCGTGTCAGGGCTGCAATTTTGTCTCAATTCCTGTGAGTAATGGAAAACGAGACTGAGGCCAGGAGACAAAATGATGAAGGGATTAATACAAGGGGGAGGTGAGAGATACGAAGGGGAGGTGGAAAAGAAAATATCTGAGATGTGTGAGGCAGCGATGGCAAAGACTCCCGAGATGAGCTGACCCACTTTACAAGTCGAATGCCGAGCGGTAGAGATTGACGTCAATGCTGCCCCAGCTGACACTGCAGAGGTGAGTCTCTTAGTGCTCCATACTGCAATCACTCACTCTTATCCAGCCCTCTGACTGCGGCACTTATTAAATCAGAAGGCGCATAACAGCTAGCTTGGTCGGTGTGTTAACAAAAGCTTGTACAGAGGTCAGTAAGCTCTTTCATAACGGAACCCTCCTGTGGACCCAAATGTGCACTGGGTTCACAACCAGTCTCATAGCGTGAGCACACAGCCTTGCGCAAGCCTCTGGGGATTCAGTCATGACACGCTTTCCTGCTGTTTCACAACCGTCCGATGGCCGTGACGCGTCTTCCACTCCTACATGTTTGCTTAAAGAGATGACCAAACCCGTCATCGATCCTGGGAGAACAGATGAGGCAACCCGGGGCAAATCTGTTTCACACGTTGAGGGGACAGTGTAAATGGACACGGCTGACCACTTGGAGTGTCCAGCGCTGAGTTTGAAGTGTACCCGAGCTCCACATATAGACATGCTGCTCTTTCAAGCTGCAGATAAAAGGCTACCCCAATGGTATGACCTTTCTCTGAAAGCCTGCACATCTAGGTGGCTTCTGAAGGTTTGCCAAAGCATCAAATAGAGGCCTGAACAAGACGGGACCTTTGGGGGAGACTGGTAGAATGACCACTGTGCTGTTAGTCTTAGCCTTAGATGCTCTTCTCACACAATTATTACGTTTTTGTACACGTAGCTGGCCAAGTGCTTTGGAATCTGTGCACTTTTACAGTTGAAATAAAGAAAGAAATAATCGCAAAACATGAGAACTGCCACCCTCCGCAACTGTCCATCTACGCCAGCGACTACGTATCCACCGCAAAGGTAACGTGCAATAAAAATCATCGGTTTATTTCATTTAGGTTCATTTGTCTATAATTAAGGTTATTTTAATTTTATTCTATGTTTTATTGCCACATATAAACCCATAATATACTTTAAAAACATGTCTGTGGGGGCCGAAACACATTAATTGTATTTACATCCAATTTCAGTGGGAAAAATTGATTCGGGTTGCGAACAAATCGGGTTGCAGACAGAGTCTCGGAACGGATCAAGTTCGTGAGTCGAGGGTCCGCTGTATATGTATATGTATACAGTACCCTGGGTTTTCACAGGATCCCAAACGGCATAACACAATGAGCCTTTTATAACAATATAAAGTCACTGGATTAAGGAAAAATTCAGTGATTTCCTTCCCTGAATCCAAGTAAACATGGTTGGTTGGTTGCAGTGTCAGTCAAAAGAACTCTTTCCGTTTAAGCAGACGTTTCCCATCCTCTCAAAATGGACCTGACTTGCAAATCAGACTTGTAAGCCTAGACACCAGTCTGCATATGCCTATAGGAAAATAATTTATATAAATTGCTTGTTATTTCCTAGTTATTAAAGTGAATTACTGTCATGTGCTGAGCAGGTTCAAAACAAATACTGTTTTTGTGCACATACAGGTATAGCTTTGTGCTATCATGTACTCCGTGTCGCTCTCTAACACTTGGCCGCATATAGCTGTCATTCTGGGAACAGAGCCCGAGCTGGACTGCTGGCCTTAAATACCTTGTAGCCCAGAGTAAATACTGTTTGTGGATAGCTGTGTGTATCCATCTGGTCAGCATGAGACATGCCCGTTACAGCCTGCTGACTTCGTTACCTCCAGAATATCAGATCCAGTTCTTGGAGCTCCACTTCCTAATCAAAGCACACCTACTCATCAGGCTGGACCTGAGTCAGATCAAATCAAACCCTCCCTTTCCTCATCTTGCAGGGCACATATCTCACTAGTATCATTTCACTCGAATCTGGCGTGTGTTAAAGTCACTGCGAGGAACCAGACGCATCTGGCCCATGTGTGTTTAAGTGCCCCCATCATGTCATTATCTCCTGCCACACATATCATTTTGCATCATCCGTATTAATAACGGCAGTATATGTTTAGTGTAAGCAGTGTTCCTGGAGAAACCGAGGTACTGAGCCAGAAAGGACTGGAGATCCGCTGAAGTCACTGGATACACGGCCGAGGATGAAGTCAGCGGCACAATTATAATCAGAGGAGGGCTCGGTTTAAATTGCCCACGCACATACATCATAGGCGAAAGAGGACGACATAACCATGACCAAGGAATACTGTACGCAAGGGTGTGGAAGTAATCTCAGAGACTTACCACACTGCCAGGAAGTTACACTGAATTTAACTTTCTTGGAATAAAATGAAGTTTCATGATGAAGCTTAATGGTAAAAATGCCATTTATTGGATTTACTTTATAACACTTTATAGTGCTGTTACTTTCTTGACTCTGATTGGTCATTGGTGATATAGATTTATATTAATGGGCTGGTTCTAATATATTATTATTGTATGGCACTGCACCACATATTACATACATTATATGGCTTATAATAAATGAATTTAAAAAAAAAAATTTATGTAAAGTCTCCAATTTCAGAACGTCGTAAGAGTTAAAAGTAACGCTTCCTATTCTTTTTTCCCCTAGAATAAAGGATATTAGAATAATAAAATTATTAGAATAGGCAAACTGGTTGGAGAATAAGGGGAATAAAATCCTCTGTGATGGGCTCTTATAGGAAAATAATCAACTTTGGAGTGGTCCCATTAATTCCGTCTAGTGTCAGACCACCCCGTCATTATATGATTATATTCCTACAGCAGTAAAAACACATCATGTTGTATTACTTATTCATTTTAACAAGTAGAATCACTGTATTTTACTTATAGCTAGTGTGCACCACTAATTCCATTTTACATTCATTGTAAGGTTTGGTCTAATCTGTGCATGTCTAGTGCTTACTTCTTGGCATCAATTGCCTGCTTCTGAAACAGCTTTACCTGCGATCTTGATGTTCATGTGTCCGTCCAGCAGCAGATTCTCAGCTTTCAGGTCCCGGTGTACGACGTTGCGATTGTGGCAATATTCCACTGCAGACAGAATTTGCCAGAACTTGCGACGGGCCTCAGGCTCACTCAGCCGTCCATGTTTGGCCAAATAATCTGGAAGATAAAAGTGAGGATTAAATCGGTCACTTCTAAAGCACCAAATATACAGTCCCCTCCAAAAGTATTGGACTGGCAAGACCAATTTCGTTGTTTTTACTATATAATGAAGACATTTGGGTTTGATATCACAAGACAAATATGACATGATAAACTGGAATTTCAGCTTTCATTTCTTGATATTTCCATTTTGGTGTGTTAAACAATTTGGAACATAGCAACTTTTGTTTGAACCCACCCATTTTTTTAAATATCCAAATAACATAACATGTCACTGCCAAGTGTTTCTTGTTACCCAGATGTGCTCTGTTATATTAATTATTTAAACTTTTAATAGCTCTGAATGCCTACTCTTGGTTTGCGTCTTGGGTTTCGCTTAGGAAGACTGGTTAAAAAAGATAAACTAGCATGAAGACCAACGAGCTGCCTATGGGAGACAAACAAAGCCAATCTGATGCAGCGAAGAGAGGGATAATTCGATCCATTGAACGAGCATTAGGCAAAGTTCATAGAATAAATTGGAATGTCCTGAACAAGGGAAAAAAACAAAACACTTGCATACTAACAATCAGACACTGAACAGGTCGGCCAAGGGAAACAACAGACAGATCCCAAAAACGCAGTCGGTGACATCACCAAAAGGGGTGAAGGTATCACAGTCCAACATTCAAAAGACCAACTGGAGAGCAGAAATATAGTAAAACTCTGGTTTCAAAATGATTAGCACTCATAAGGTTAATTAACCTCCTGGTAGATACAGCCAGGATTTTTTTAAAGCTTCCTGGGACCTAATCTCTAATGTTGTGTGCCTTGTCCTTTCTCCTGATTGTTTCTGTTATTTAGTAACTGATAACTATTGAACTTGATCATTGTCTCCAAACAGGAAGAAGTTTGGCAAAAAAAAAAAAGTAAAACCCAATGGTTCTCATATGATGGTCTTACAAGAAAATACACGCTATGAAGTTGGGGGAAAATGTGATGTTCTCATATGAGGACAGTGGGGTCTCAGGAGGTTATACCATCAACCATCCTGAGAACCCCCAATCAAAATAACCCCAAAGCATCAGTGATTCATCTCCATGTCTTACTTTCCTTCGTTGTATTCCCCTTTTGATGCTAAACATGCTGACGGTGTGCATGACCAAAAAAAAAAAAAAAGTCCAAAAAAAAAGTCCGACCTTGGTCTCATCTGACCAGAACACAAATGATCAAAATACAATTCAAATAACACTTGGCGGGGGAAAGCACTAAGGAAGGACTTCTGTATTGTAATGATTCCAAGCAGCTTGTTGTTAAACAGATCATATGCAATGGGTGTTTAACACTGAATTTTGAAACTCAAGATTCAGCGAAAGTCTGCAATTTAAAAACTGTGCTCTTATTTCCCTTTGGGCTCTTATACCCCTGTGTGGGGGGGAACAGTGCGCTAATGGCTTCAATTCCTCACACATTTCTTACTGTTTCATGCGTATGAAACTTTTTGTTATGGCCCTAATTATGTCTTAATGGTATTTTTTAATCGCTTGTATATTGTTTTATATCGAATACCTGATTTGTGCTCTTTTATGTTGAAAGTTCTTCAGTTCATCACATGGTAATGGATGACAAAAACATTTTACATCCCCAAGTTCCTTGGGACTGAGAGCAAATAAGAGCACTTACACAATACTGTATGTTTATGAAAAATACTAATATTTATTTTAAAAGGTTGTCCTGATGACAACGAAAAAATCGTTTCTCCCATTGTGTTGAGTGGAAAACATTATTATTCTCTTCCATGCTTAGTTTAAACAACCTTTCAGCTAATTTTAAATACTGGAGAACTGTATATAAAGTTATTGCTATTATTTAATAAAAATTCAAGACAAATTGGACAGGAGGGCTTAAATTACAAACCGCTTTCGACTTTTTCATCAGTCATTCGCTTGCTTGATACCACAAAAAAAATGTTGAGCTTTTTTACTTCTTTTAATGAAACATGTTAGGTAAAGCACAGGGTTCTGCGAAAGTACAACAACACTCATGAATCATAAGTCAAAAATGATAAAAAAAAATGCTAACCCAGCACTGCAAAACATGCGGGCGGGTTAGCTTTGTCACAAACCACTGTTTTTACATGTGCTTTAGTCATGTGAAAATGGGGCATGAGCTTGATGCAAATCAGCCCCAGTGTATGCAGATCAGGCAGCTTGAAGGCAGTGCTGTCATAAAACGAAAAAATAATGTGGCTCGAGCTCGATTCTTACTCCACCTCAAGCATTCAGATAATACTAACACAGAGAAAACTGACAGTGAAAAAGACCCTGCGAATGTGCAAAAATACTGTAAAATAATTTCAAGAATGAAAACATGCACAGGAACTGTGTTACAACTGAGATAAATCATTCAGCAATGCCACACACAATGTGCTTTGAGACAGAGTATGCACCTGTCTCTGTGCTCTGTGTGCGTTTCTGTGTGTGTTTCCAGCTCACTGGGTTGTGTTTTACCGGCTTTCCACAATAGCTGAACTCTGATTGGTTACAGTGCTTGTTTCTGTTTGGCCTCAAATCACATGACGCTGCTTTTCCTTTTCTTTGGCAGGCTGTTTTGATCATAATGATGAAATTATTCATATTGAATGTCATGTGTGCAAACAAATGTCCACAGGTCACCGGACTACGTGCTCTGGCTATTAATATGGAAACATGATCGGGGAATAACATAACATAAGCCTTCCTTTCCTGCAAATTTTCCGTTTAAAAAAAATGCAATAAATTATTTTATTGTACAGTACCAATAATCTAAAAAGAGACATGGAAAAAAGCAATTACAACATTTCATGTTGTATAATCCTTTTAGAAACTGGCATAGAAGAACAGGGAGGAAAAAAGAAACAAAAAACAGTGCAGAAATACTATGTGTATAATTATCATTACTATTATTACTAAAATGCTTCTTATGTTCATACTTCTGTACATTTTGCTGTTTTGGGCCATTTTTCAGTGACATTCATAATAAATGCCATTCATCGATGATGTCATCTATATAGTTGTCTGACGTTAGCAAAGTCGAACATTTATTATAAGATTTTCTTTTATATTAACCCCTTATTGGGCGAAGAACCATATTAAACTTCAACGGACATCCAAAATGCCCCGGTGCCTCTCCGTGAGGTCATATAACTTTACATTTCTGTCATTTGGCAGACGCCGTTATCTAGAGCGACTGACATTTATGTCATTTTACACAACTGAGGGTTAAGGGCCTTGCTCAGGGGCCCAGCAGTAGCAGCTTGGGGGAAAGATTTGAACTCAGAACCTAGTGACCAGCAGTCAAACATCTTATCCCTGAGCTACCACTGTCCCACCGCAAGGAATGTAGATATCGAAGCACTGTAACATCACGCAGTGACAATAACATCATGATGGCATAATCCCAGCAGCCGCAGTAGTACTGTACCAATTTCACTAGTGTTCTTTCCAATGTTGTCCAATTAATATTCACCTCATGTCACAGTAGACAATGGCTGAAATGGACAAATTAAAACTTCAAGTCCTAGTCGTCCCCCCCCCCCCAGCTTGAGACAAGATCTCAAGATCTGGCAACAATGCATAAGTTGAAAGTGTCAGTGATGTTCAGTGATAAAAGGCAGTAAGCCAGCTCTCCCCCATCATGCAACAATCACTAACCGGGGAGGGTGAAGGTAAACACTGGGTTTTTCAGAGACACACAAAGCCAACGTTTGTAACAGAGCCATCTGCCCTCTTCTGCATACCTGAACTCACAGATGCTCACGACTGATTAGTCTCCCTGTGACTGACAGCAAATTGACACTATGCCATCCCTCCCACCCAGACAGCACAGCCTATATTGCTCTCCCAAACATGACATTGGTAGATATGGCATTGTTGGCATTCAAGCTCACAATTCCCTGACAATCCTATTTTGCGACCCTTGTGAGCCACAGTTTCCTATTTTATCTCAAATCCAATCTGTGCATTTATTGTTAAAATGTTCTGCTTTTATATTTGTTTCCTAAAAACCTAAAACAAGTTGCTGTTGGCTGAACTTTCAATACGTCCCTAGTTTAAACCCGAAACAATAAATAATGATGGAAAATGCTCATACGCTTGTACAGTACAATAGTTCACAAATGTGCTCATTATGTAAGGAACAAAGCAAGATGGGACATGCATGCCCCGAAGGAACTTCCATGAGACAAGATAGTTCCACTTATGCTATATGAGCTATACACAGTCATGGCTTCAACGGTCTCTTTTTTTCTCTTAACATAAAACCCCCCCACAAAAACAGTAAAACCCACTGTTACAAGGCTGACACTTGAGCCTCCTTCCATGTATGTTAAATGAAATCTCATTAGAAAACGTCACCGTGTTAACAATTTAAAAAGACATTTTTCTTTTGTTAGATACATTTTTTAAAATCTTTTTATTGTTCGATTTTAAGCAGCGTCCACCATACACGCCCCCGTGAATTACCCATCACTATGGAAGTGATCACGTATAAGAAAGGCGACATTGATGTAGATCAGCGATTTTGTTTTTTTTGGCGCAGCCAATCTAATCGTCTGGTCCATAAAGTTACAGAATATTAATCGATACCTTCTTGCGATCAATAAAGCATTGCTTCTGGCTGTACCACGGAAAAGTGTGATGCATGTAGAATTGGCACAGGTGACAGAGAGTCACAATAGGGAGGCTCTGCAATGTGGGAGTTGGGTAAACATCCCCTGAATGGCACAACCGTGCTGTGTTCACGTTCAGGAGTGCTGGGTGAGGCCAAAACCCGCAGCACACACACATTCCACCTCTGAGTCAGCCTGGCAGCACCGGGCGCTGCTCTCCATGCGAACTGTTTCCCAAACAATGCTTATGGTGGGCACAGTAAGAGTGGCGCAGGGCTTCGTCACAGCGTTCGCTCATAATATTTACCCTGCGAGCTGTAAATCCCACCTCAGGCTGCTTCCAAACACATGGGTCCTATGGTTGAGTCTGAGAGCAGCTTGGAACTAGGTAAGAATGTAGACAAAGTGTGTTTACAGTGCATGTGGCTCCACAGTGCGTACACCACACCACACCACCTGCTCAGAACATGTCACAGCCTATTCTGGCACAAGACAACAGGGCAAACATGATGAGGCAGAAAACGATCCCCAACCACTTCACACAGAGTCCATGAAGTGCTTACAGTGGTGAACTAAAGGAGCTATTTATCCTAGGAAAACAGCTCTAGCCTACAGCTGTTTGCCCATTAAACAGACAGAACTCCAAAAGCTATATTTATTAAGCCAATCTCAAACTTTGTCATGTGATGTCACTGGCTTTTCTTTTTAATTCGTTGACTTAAGAATACTGGTTCACCTAAAATAAAAGATTAATTCCTGTATTCATCTTCAGTAACCGTTTTATCCTTGGCTACGGTTGTGGTGGATCCCGAGCCTTTGCTGGGAACCCTGAGTGCTAGGCAGGGATACGCCCATCATGCCTACGCTCACCAATCCACCTAGTGCAGGGATTCCCAAACTTTTTGGAAAAACGGACCTTATTGAGTCGTTTTCTGCAACCGTTCTTCCGCTGACTCAGAATCACACGTGGATTTCTTATTTTTGAAATTCTAAGCTAGTGCCAAACATTTCTAAATAGTATCACAGCAAACCTGTCTTTGTAGCTACAGTGATATTCATAGTACAGTGGAACCTCTGATCACGAATGCCTCCGAACACGAACAAATCGGATCCCGACTAAAAAATTCGGCAAAATTTTGCATCTGGTCATGACCGTATAATCGGATGCCAAACAAGCACAGCCCCGGCCATTTTCCCCTTCTGCTTCGTACGTGCCAATGTTTTCCCATTTTCTGTTTGTGCATTGCACAATTGCGTATTGCGTACCTAAAAAAGATGCGCATGTTTCCCTTTAATCGTCTCGGTCAGACCTGTGTTCATTGGCTGTACAGTAACCTCTTTCCCGCCCATCTTCCTCCTCACTTCCTTAACGCCAGAAGTCGACTCATGCAAGGTTCGTTTTCTTGGTTGTTTACCGTAAGTCTTTGTATAATTAAGGATTGTTCAAACTTTGATTTTTTTTCCTGTGTTTAAAACTCTTAAAAAAAAATGTTCACAGCATTTCTTCGTTGTGTTTCTATGCATTTTTGCTCTATAAGCCTTCACTATGGGTCCCAGGAAAGTGGAAATGGTAGTGAGAGTAAGAAGCCTAAGCGTATAACAGTTGAAATAAAGAAAGGAATAATCGCAAAACATGAGAACTGCCACCATATCCCTCCACCAACGCCAGCGACTACGTCTCCACCGCAAAGGGAACGCGCATTAAGATCATATGTTTATTTTTCTATAATTAAGGTTATTTTAATTTTATCCTCTGTTTTATTGCCACACATAAACCCATAATACACTTTAAAAAACATGTTTTCAGAGTTGAAACACATTAATTGTATTTACATTCATTTCAATGGGAAAAACTGATTTGGGTCGTGAACAAATCGGGTCACGGACAGAGTCTCGGAATGGATCAAGTTCGTGAGCTGAGGGTCCACTGTATTAATTTGTAAAATAAGTGCATTAAAAAAAATAAAAGTTTGTGAGATTGCATATCAAACCCAAATACTGGGGTTATGACTCACATTATAGGAACAGGCATGTCTTTGCAACGCAGATAGAAACCGGAGAACCTGGATGAGCCCACACAGGAAGAACATGTGAACCTCCACAAAGACAGTAACTCAAGCTCAGGATCAAACCAAGGACAATGCAGTTGTCAAGCAATGCCACCCATTGTACCAATAACTGTTAATTACATAACTGAATACTTCATCAACAAGCTGAGCCAACTAACCCAACACGGCTGTGAAAATGTCAGCTAGCTTACTAGTTAGTTTACCTATTGTAAGCTTTCCAGCAGTAGACACTACTCTGCATTCAACTAAAGATCATAAATCGTAACCCAGATCTCTGACTATGAAAAAAAAAACAAAACAAAGAAAAAACACCCCCTCAAACCCAACGCGGGATTTTGGGATGGGAATTTCAAGCCCAAGTTCTGCAAGTGATGTCAAATCAACATGGCTGCTCACAACTTCAGCTGTAAACAACGTAGCACTTACTATACAAGTATTTGCTTTAGATCAATCATATTTGCTTGTTCAATCTATAACACTAACTAAACAGACTGCTGTATCGAGGAAGAAAAATATACACTCACAGTTAGTTGGCCAGCCTGTTGCTAACAAAAAACGAACACTGATGCATCCATGTTTTTTCTCACTTTGTAGCTTGAATGAACAGAGGTCAAAATGGCGTGATTCCCATTTCCAAGGTAAGTCGAATACAGCATTGTTAGCTAGCCAAGTTTTCCAGGAAGCTAACTAACATTAAGCTACTGTTTGTTTGTGTACTAAAAACTTGTAGTGAATCTGGAATCAAGCAGGGTAACTTTAGGTAATCGATTTTATTGGCAACCACAATCTTGGGTGTACACAGAATACAGGAAAATGACCTGGAAATAATCCTTGATCAATTAATTACAAAAGATCCTTAGTGATATTGACAACAGATCAGAATTGGGTTGGTTTTTTGCCATCCCTATTGCTTCTCAAAGGGGGATTTTTAATTTTTTTTTTCTTGTTCCAGAGGTAGAAATCACAATCCACCATTATCAAAGCTCCTATAAATTATACTGCATGATTACTCTTATTAGCTAACGTGACTCGTCACTTGATGTCACCTTATAACTAACTAATGTGTTCTCTTATGGGGAAGTTTAAGAATTAAAAGCTTTAAGGTTCCAATAAGTTCGTTCGTTCGTCTTCTTCCGCTTAATCCTGGTCAGGGTCGCGGGGGGAAGCTGGCGCCAATGCCAGCTGACATCGGGTGAGAGGCAGGATACGCAGGATACGCCCTGGGCAGGTCACCAATCCACCGCAGGGCAACACACAGAGACAGACAACCATTCACACTCACATT
>JAQLOM010000003.1:15202502-15220121 GCA_030068315.1 Chrysichthys thysi
GGCACTGGGCAGAAAAACAGTGAAAAACACCAAATAATCGCCGAAAAAACAGTATAGCTTCACAACGACCACAGCTCCGACACTTGGAAGCAACTAGTACCACACACGCCACAGCCACCTAGCAGCCAATTGCTGAACTACTAGAATCAGTTCGCAACACCCAAGATTTTTAAACTTTCGTACCGGACATTCTGGCTAATGGATTAAGTATTCAGACCAGCGGATTTCGTCCGCTGCATCTGACATCCGTTAATGCGGTGTCCGTAGAGGAGAGGATCAACTGTACTGGGAAAGTTTCAGTACCTTTCGGCTGGTTATTATTGGGCAGTACAAAGATTAACAAAAAAATATTATTTAAAATACCCATTCTGAAAACAAAAGCTACACTTAAAACCAGTTTTACTCCCAAGAAATCTATTAAAGGTGCACTATATAGGATTTCGAGGAGATCTATTACCAGAAATGGAATAATTATTCCCTAATATATTTATGGAATTCATATAAGTATGTTTTCATTAGTGCATAATTACATGTAACCATGAATCATTGTGTTTTCATAAGCTCAGAACGAGTTCTTTATATCTACATTGGGAGTGGGCCCACTTCTATAGAGTTGCTATGTTGCTCTACTACAGTAACCCAGAAAGGACAAACTTCTATAGAACACCTTCCATGTTTCACGTTTTTACAAGTACAAGTGTGAACCCAGAAAGGTGCACTGGAAGGAAGATCAAGAACAAAAAAGAAACACAAAGCAGAAGGAATGAGAAGAATCGGTGTTTGCTAGTGCTAGCTAACAAGTTTGAAAATCTAAATTTTGAAAAATGGAGGATCATACTTATTATTTAGCACAGAAAAAGCAAGGGAGGGTGAAAATAAGTGCCTACAGGTGTGCTACAGGCACCTGCCAGCCACCACATGTCCTACTACTTGCTTGTAAATGGAGGGATAAGGGAGGACGTTTAGTTGGTTGAATCCTACATTATAGACCTTTAACATTATAAATTATAAAAGACTTCACTTGTTTATTTCATTCTTTCACTTTCAGTAACCGTGTCATCCAGAGTTGTAGATCTGAAACCTGTACCAGGAACAAAAGCAGGAATATGCTGTGGATGGGATACCAGTCCATCTCATGCACAAACATGTTTATCTACAGATCAATCCACCTACCTACATGCTTTAGGGAGATGGGAGGAAAACGGAGAACCAGGAGGAGAACCCACTTAGACCTGAAACTCCACACAGACAGTCTAGGATCCAACCTAAACTGAGACCATGAAGCTCTGCCAGTGTAACCACCCACTTAATAAATAATCAAATAAACATAGGGCGAATAAAACAAAACCTCATAACACATTTCTATTCAAAATCGCAGTTAAAGCAGCAATCGTTACTGAATGGTCATGTGGATGGGCCCAAAAAATATATATATATTTTTTTAAAATATGGGCTTCTTCAAAAGATAGCTAGCTAGCTAGATAATTTCATTCTTTGGACTCTTGACTCCTGTATCCTGAAAAAATCTTTGTCAAATCAGATGTTCAGCTCTCCAACTATTCAGCAGTGGTAACTTATTATACTGAAATGCTATACTTAAACAAGTTCCATGCCCTGCCAAAAAAAAACCAACAACAAAAAAACCCCGCACAACAGTAGTGCTGATGCATTTCCATTAGTTAGTAAAATGAATTTCAGTCTTTGAATACCATTTCATAAGATTTACATATTTGAAGGCAGAAAATCCACATTAAAATGTTCAGGATCCCATGTGCTACGTACGGTCACTGATCGAGAAACTTTGACCTTTTTTCTCTAATCTTTTCTGCCACGTATCCCTCAGCGCTGGATGTAATAAAATGGCTGTGAATCTCTGTGGTGCTTGACTTTCAGGATTTTGTCCGCTCGTATTCGGTTTCTAACTAAATCTCACAAAATGATAAAGGCATGTGTCGTAAAAGTGTACTAGGTGTATAGTTATGTCATACTCTATGTAGTGAGCAAATAGTTAGCATTCATCCTTTTGGGTCTCACAGTGGATTACATTTATAGCGAGAAGATTGATGTAGGTACTGTTAAAATCTAAATCATGTTAATTAAATCTCATGAATGTTTTTATTTACCTACCCACAGTTCCCAACACAATCCGGGGCAGGGTCGGGTACAGTTTTTGCAACAATGACTTGCACAGTCTTTCCCGTATTCTCCTTTTGAGCTGATTCAACTGTATAGGCGACTTCGACACACTGAAGGCACCTTCGGACCGGAGGAAGTCCTTCATGGTTCTTAGAACTGTTGGAGGAAGTATCCCCTTTTTTGTGTGTTCGCAGTACAGGAACTGAGAACAATTATAGTTCTTAGAACTCCACTTTTTTTTAGCTCCTACTTCAGGGTAATCCAGACATACGTGTAAAGAGATTCTTCGAGTCAAACCATTGTGTTTGCTTTTTATTAGTCAGTGTGCATATCAGCTTAGTCAGGATAAAACGGATAGAAATGTATTAAAATTTATTAAAAAATATATATATATATATCCATGTGAAAGCATGCGTTAGTTAATGGATGAAAAAAAAAAGCTGAAACCTGAGGTGTAGTAGTTGATAAACTAAAGTGAATCTTAAAAAAAAATAAAAAATAAAAATACGCTATAAGAACTTGATTTAAACAGAAATGCGTGTGTACTGCCGACAAATCCATATAATAGCAACATAAACGAACAAAGAACAGGAAGTGCGCGTGCAGCGATTTTCCAACAGACGCAGCACGATGGGGAATACGTGACCGGTTGGTTGCACTGATTGAAACCACTGGAATATAAATCATCATCACTAGTAGATTTGCTAATTGCCAGATAGTCTGTATAAAAATATTTCTATCCTCATCCGGCACAGCCATGTAAGGCTAATCCATGTAAAACATTAGCTGGGTAAACAACAGTTCTTAACGTTAGCATTAAAAGGGAAAAAAAAAAACACAGGAAAATGAACAAACATTGAAGTCCGGACTTTGATAACCATATATGCGATGGAGGAAATACAGATCCATTACATCACTTCAGTGTTCCTACCTGTCGTGTGAATGCAAAACAGAAGAAACGGCCCTTGAAGGTGTGTAGCTTGAAGCTTAAACTTAAGTGTCTGTCTTGGGGGAGCTCCCCAGGGGGTAGTTCCTCTCAACATGTCCCAAGAACTGCTTGGTCCAAAAGCACCTTGAGTGTCTACTGGATGACTGTTCCAGTCTGAGGACTTACTCACCACTACACCAGTGCTCTCCAACCCTATTTGTGTAGACGCACCACCCTAAAGACTTTAGGTCCAACCGTAATCATTCCCACCTTCCCATCCAGTCTGGGACGCGTGTCTGGGTCTGGTTCTCACCTTATTGATAAATGCGAATGAGAGCAAATTCCTCCTTTGACGTCAGCTTCCTCTGTAAAAATCGTCCTATGTGTGCGGCATGGTTTACTGAAAATCGCTGTGCTGCATCATTGATAAATCTGTATGCCACGTCACCGCACTCAAAACAACTTCAAATAAGCCACAATGTAGAACCAGGCATGAACATCGTTGTGCTATGCAAGAGCACCTTTATTTAACACAAAAAGTTGCACCCTGATGACACAAGCGTACTTGGGCCTGGAACAATGCCCAAAGCAGGCCATCGGGGAACAGGGGAGTGGGGGGGCGCAATCGCTCTCGGGCATGGTACAATGCAACCATGCCTAGTTTGACTATGCCCTTAATCCCCACACACAAGAGGACAACAATCAGTGTTCAACCCATGACACCGTTCTTTATCCTGTTCTATCAAAACAAGGGCTGTGGCACATTTCATTCCAAGTGTCACAAGCATTTTTTTTTTACCTCAGTATAATGGAGTTCTAGCTGAGTTCTTGAAACTTGTAATACTAAGGTCATGACTTGTTTATCGTTTGAGATTTTCCAAGATTGGGATAAACATCTGTCAACAAAACATAGTGTTCCAGTAGGGACCACGCTGATACCAATCTTCTGCAGTTTTGCAATTTAAACAAAGAAATAAATCTGAAAACAACGCAAAAATCCACAGTTCTAAATATCAAATGCTTCTATACCAGGGGTTTCAACCCTTCAACTGCGAATTTTGTAAGCAACATGTCAGGTTGTGTTGATCAGTTTATCATTTCATTAAAAAATTAAAAAAAAAAAAAAAAAATCAATAAAAACATGAATTAATAACTTCCCCAAATTGTCATTATCCAAACAAACTGTTTTACCCAATATTAGGAACCATGACTAACACATCACCGTGGTTCATCATGGTTGACTGTTTTTATTCAAACCAAGTGCATGGAAAGTAAAAATGTCATTTTGTTTGACAGATAACAGTTTTATCCTACTGCTCAGACTCAAAATAATGGTTTCTGAAGGTCCTGTAAAAGTCTGTAACTTCAGCAGACAGTAAAAAAAAAACCCAAGTCAATATAAGCCCGAGATATCTGGCTAATGCCCTATTAATAGTGATAATGATTAAGATAGTGGGATCTTTATTAGTGGTTCATATTTATAAGGGATTTATTACAGCTGCCTTTCATTTCCTTCCCTGACTGTCAACGAGTGAAATCTCTTGTTGTGAATTCAACCCCTATCAGAAGAATCCAACAAAAACAACAAGGAATTCCGCTATGCCACATTGCTTAACTCTGAGTCAAACCCTGGAGAATCTGAATCGAATGCTGCCGGAATCACTGGGTTTTTTTTTGCAACTTGTTGGTAAAAACTATCAGAAGATCGTGCACTATAAACAAGAAAACAACGTTATGTAAGTAAGATATACGCCGATAGCAAGTTTTAACTGGAAGAGGCCAAGATCTGCACCATGCTCCCTTCGAGCCTTCATCACAGCTTGAATTGACTCACTGTCCCTCAAGATACAAGGAAGAGACGCATCAAGACACTGAGACTCTTCTCTAGGACTGGTACTCAAGCGGTGGATTAAACTGTTAAGCAATCGGTGCATAGTATAAAAAATACAATGCAAAAAGATAGCTTGTGCTGGATCAAGTGCTATTTCATAACCTTCCAATTAATGATGTTGGATAAACCAAATTTACAGTGACTAATGTAAACTAAGTACTGCCTCAAAGCAAGAAGGTTCCAGGTTCGATCCCCGGGCCAACCAGGGCACTGATCTTTGTGAAGTTTGCCTGTTCTCCCTGTGCCTCCATAGAATTCCTTGGGTACTCTGGTTTCCTCCCACAGTCCAAAGACATGTGGACACATGGAGTCCACAGACGTCTACAGTAAATTGCCCATAGAGGTGAATGATCCCAGCCAGTAGGATGCACAAGTTAGTGTGGTCATAGTGCCGGTCCCAAGCCGGGATAAATTGGGAATGTTGTCTCAGGAAGGGGATCCAGCGATAAACTGGTGCCAAATCGACAGGCAGATGATGGATGATCTGCTGTGGCGATCCCAAATGGAAGCAGCCAAAAGAAGAAGAAGAAGAAGAAGAAGAAGTTTGTGAACTAAGAACTAGAAACTAGGAATATTCCTGCTGTATATTATTATTAATATTCTTACACTACATAGCCAAAAGTCACATTCAAGCCAAAGTTGGAAGCTAACAGAATATCTAAGATGTCTTGTATGCTGTAGTACACATATTCATAATAAATGGTGCCAAAGTGGTTCCGGCCTGACAATGTACCTGTGCACAAAGCGATCTTCATGAAGACCTTTGGGATGGATTGAAACGCTGACTGGGCCACCAGTGCCTGACCTTACTAATACTCTGGTGGCTGAATAAACGCAAATCTCCACAGCCATGCTCAAAAACCTAATAGAAAGCCTTTCCAGCAACAGAAGCTGAGAACACCTCAGCAAGCACATGTTCACCAAGTACATCTGGTCGGGAATGTCAGGCGTCCACATTAGCGTAGACCGATCAGCCATAACATTAAACCCACCTGCTTGCCTAATATTGTGCAGGTCCCCCTTGTGTCACCAAAACAGTTTTGACCTCAAAGGATGTGCTGGGGTATCTGACCCCGAGATGTTAGCAGCAGATGCTTTAAGTCCTGTAAGATGCAAGGAAAGGGCCTACATGGATTGGACTTGTTTGTCCAGCACATCTGGACAAGTCAACACCTTGAACTCTTTGTCAGGTTCCTCAGAATATTGCCTAAAGCATCTCATGGCCTCATCCGGGATGCATTCTTCCTGTGGTGCATTTAGTGCCAGCTGTTCCCCAGTTAAGCGATGCACATGCATCCAGCCATCCGCGTTATGCAAAAGAAAATGTGATTCATCAGACCAGGCCATCTTCTTCATGTGCTCGTTGGAAGCTCTTTTGGTGGTCTACAAGTGCCGGCATGGGGAAGCATGACCGCTCTGTGGGTACACAGCCCACACAATGTGCTCTGACACCTTTCTATCATAGCCCACATTAACTTTAGCAATTTGTGCCACAGTAGTTCTCCTGGGATTGTACCAGATGGACTAGACTTCACTCCCCGCACGTGTCAGTGAGCCTTGCGCACTCATGACCCTGTCCCCACTTGTCCTTCTTTGGAACTGCTTTTGGTAAGTACTAACCACTGTACTAGCCACTCATACTACTAACAAGCACCAGGAACACGCCATAAGACCTCCAATTTTGGAGATGATCTGACCCAGTATTCCAGCCATCACAATTTGGCTCATGTCAAAGTTATATTTGATATTTAAGCTTGCCCATTTGTCCTGTTTCCAACACATTATCTCTGAGAACGGACTGTTCACTTGCTGCCTAATATATCCCACTCCTCGACAGGTGCCACTGTAATGAGATAATCAATGTCATTCACTTCACCTCTCGGTGGTTTTAATGTTACGGCTAGAATGTGGATATCATCATATTAGTCTTTTATGGGTTTTTAAATCTTACACTGGATTACATTTGACAGTAAAGAAAACAAAGGCTATTTCTGTCCTCAGTCTGTGGTCCACCACATCGCGTACTTCTACTCACGAAAATTTGGCAAGCTCAGAGGTGTGAACTTGACGCATATTGGCATATTCTGAATGGCTCAACCAGAAAATTGACTCGAGCAGGTTCTTCCCTCATCCCGAAATTCCCCTGGGTAAATACTGATTCCAGTACTGAAAAGAGCACTAGTTTTAAAAATCATTCACTGCACTGTTTTGTCGCTGTACTAACTCCTCTCGTACCGGGATTTAGTTTGATACTAATCTTAAACTCTGACCTATTTGTACGAGGATGAGGATGTGTTTGTGACAGAAACTACAAAGCACAAATCATTTTGCCTAATAACGTCTACCAAACGCTGTAAATGTAACCTCGACGTGCTTTCGGTCTTGTTAGCGAGTCCGAGGTGGGTTTTTTTGTTTGTTTTTTTGGGTTTTTTTGTTTTTCTCCAGAGGTTGTGTAATGTATTTGTATTCAGTTTGTAATGAAAGTCATGACTAATGAGAGCACATGGAGCACAGCAGACAGTAAGCTGATTGCTTATTTGGCCATGATGGCTGTTCACGCTCTCGGTGTTTAGTCTCGCCGTAGCATTTGCTCCGTTCTGACCTCTAACATTATCATCTATGATAAACATGTTGCCATGTGTTGAGTACGACATTGTGAGAGATGATACGTCCCGAAGCCATATTTGGACTGAGTCTAGTGAGATTAATGAAATCGTACTGTGCTGGTTGTTGTACACATAATAATTCTTTTAACTAAGGCTTTCACCCTTTACTGTTAGCACAGTGCTCTCCTTAGACAGAAACTGAACATTTTGCAACATTTAGTTTTGCATGTAGTTTCATTTTTCTATGCACTACTTTCACTTTCTCCTTTACAACATAGGGAGTTTTTATGTGGCAAGAGAAAAAAAAAACCCCCACGTCTGACTGCTACCTAGCTAGCAGGAAAAATATCTTCTGTATTTCTGGAATAGAAAAGCCGCTACATTATATTATTTAGAACGTGATCAAGTGAAATCTAAGAGCCACTTACCAAAAATTTCCCCATTTTTGGCATACTCTGTCACCAAGTAGAGCATGTTCTTGGTCTCCATGACCTGCGCAAGAACAAAGAACATTTTCAACATTCAAACTCTACTACATACTCTACTATAACACAACACATGCAGGCCTTTCCTTCTGCCTCGCACTAGCTAATTCGGTCGCATTGAAAAATGCAAACAAATTCAAGCACACGTGCGGTTCATAAAATTGGACCCACAACTTAGGGCCTTGTGTTGACGCTGCAGCAAGCTCCATGCCTGTGTACCACTCGCGATACAATGGCGTAGGCATGAATCAGACTGGCTGCTTGGTACTCTGCTCCTTCGTAAGCTTGATTCACAGTGCCATGACCGAGACAGCGATACGGGGGAGGACTCCAAAATTAGCCGAAGAAAACAAAGAGATGAATACGGCTAAAAAAGTAGGAGGCAGAGAGGATCTATTATAAATCAAATGCACACAGCTAATCGTAGCAACTCTAGGGAGCTACTGAAACGGATTCTGACACTTCGTTCATTCATTTGTACTGGCAGGGTTATTTGTACGACTTCCTACTTTATTTTTAGGGACTTTTTATATACAATATGCCTATGGTTGCTATAACACAGCACTATTGAATGCTCTGATCGGTCAGAATGTGTTGATTTTTTTGGTCTAACAGCCTAGCTTGGACAAAACCTCCCGCCTTATACAGGGACTGCTTACACTGTTTTATACTGTATATAGGTGACCTTCGCCTCGCGAACGCGTCGGATGGCGAGCAAATCGACGAACAAATCCTCGACTGACGTACAGGCCATAAACATTCAGTTCCGCTCAAGCACTCGTGGTGTGAACGTGTTCAATGCATTTTTTTCGTCGTGTTTCTCTGCATTTCTGCTCTATAAGCTTCATTATGGGTCCCAAGAAAGTAAAAATGGTAGTGAGAGTAAGAAGCCTAAGCATATAACAGTTGAAATAAAGAAAGAAAGAATCGCAAAACCTGAGAACCGCCATCATATCTCTCCGCCACCGTCCACCTACACCAGCGACTACGTATCCACCGCAACGGTAACGTGCATTAAAATCATCATCTGTTTATTTAATTTTGTTTTCTTTTTCTTTTTTTTATTATTTAAACTTGATTCTATGTTTTTTTTTGTCACACATAAACCCATAATACACTTTAAAACTCATGTTTTTGAGGGCTGAAACACATGAGTAGTATTTACATTCATTTCAATGGGAAAAATTGATTCGGTTCGCGAACAAATTGGTTCACGAACAGAGTCTCGGAACGAATTAGGTTTGTGAGTCATATATATATATATGTGTGTGTGTGTGTGTGTGTATATATATATATATAAAACGCAAGTAATGACAGGAACGTTACACCTCACAGCATCCGACATAACCATAGACAAATAAAATGTATGACATGTCTTTCGTTAATCAAGATAAACTGCAATCCTTGACAAATTCTTGTGGGATAAGATGAATAAAACATTTCGCAACGTGCTGCCAGTGGAAAATACTCAACTGCCGGGTCCACCGCCGTAACTCTGCATCACCCCACCCTGTCATTGATTAATTTCCTTTAGCAGCATGCCCTGTTGAGTTTTCTTCCCCATATCCACCAAACAAGCACGTGCTCTCCTGCTGTTTTTCTTGCCTAGACGGGAAAGCGTTGTGTTCTGGCGATTTTCATAACACGCCGACCACAAAGTACTTCTGATCCAAGTCAGCTGCCAAACATGCAAATCTCTGCAAACCACTTGAATCATCTCATGTAAATTAGATTACACAATTGTCCTGCTGGGGTTCCTGGTGACAAACCAGTAAGGCAGTGTTTAGTCGAATCAGCTTGAATTCTAAAGACATAATAATATTATTAAAACCCATCACCACACAATTACATCGCAGATCGATAAAGAATAATAGAAAGAAGTAAACGTCTTGGCGTGAAACTTAACTAAGATGCCCAGTAAACTTATCTATATATGAATGCACATCTTGGTGCATATGCATGCAGTGTCTTTCTTCCTTCACTCTTATTGTTGACTTTGCTTATGTGCATTAAGCATTTCATTACGAAAACGCATTCCCTAATGCTCAGAAATGTCAAGCTCAGGCTATGTGTGTGTGTGTGTGTATGTGGGTCTTGGTTTCAGGGCTGTGGGAAGCTGGGGGTTTAAGATGACACAGTGCGGGCCTGCCGAGCTGCCCTCTGTTTATGTGGCCCGAGAGGAAATGACTAATTGACCCATGCAGCCTGAATGGAAGAGCTGTTGGAAATAATGATACACAGCGATTACGTGGCCGCATTTGGACCGGTTGTATAATAACGAAGCGCTGTTCACATTCCCTACGACTGAAGCGACCCACAATCTTACATAAGGGGCCTGTGAGGTCACTCTGAAAGCAGGATTAGCCATTAACTCCGTCCTGATACGTTAAAGATCATCGGCTTATCATAAAACGCGATGGCTTGATAAAACAAGTGGGATCAAAGTTACCTGGTACAGCTTAATGATATGTGGGTGGTCCAGCATTTTCATGATCTTCACCTCGCGATAGATCTTCTCCAGGTTTACCGAGTCCAGCTGGGTCTTGTCTATGATCTTTATGGCCACCTGTTAAAAAGCACAGCAGCACTCTGTGGTTAGCGGACAGTCTGACACTCAGGGTTTGCGCTCTGTATGTGTGTTGAGTAGCCTGAGCTGTGCGTGAACGATTCAGACCCAGGTCTCGCATGCCCTCGTGAAGATCAAAGTCAGGTCCCATATGACAGAGGAGATGACAGACGTGCGTCTGCCGTGCCCGATTTAATGCCTTCTATTGTTTCAAATAATTCCCTCAGGTTAAAGACTGCTGATTGAGGAGGCGCTGCAGATTAAATAAAGTTACGTCTCCATAAGCACTTCTCGTTTTAAATGTTCTGGGGTTGCTGGAGTGGATTCATTCGTCTCTGCTTCATTAGAAAGGAAAGGAAAGGAAAGGAAAGGAAAGGAAAGGAAAGGAAAGGAAAGGAAAGGAAAGGAGAAGAAGCGCTTGAGGAACATGACCTCATCAGAGAAGAGAAAAACGAATCGTTCTGCATAGTTTACGATACAAACAGTATTATGCAAATGCTTTCTCGAGCAGTTAAGCTGATGTCGGTGCTTAACGTTTTCACTGAACCTGTCCAAAAGACATTTCATCAGATCTGTCAGTTGGTGGATTTCATCTCTAGCGGTGAGCGGGGTGACTTATCTGGCTGATTCCCGAATGACCACAGGGTTCATGGACAAAGCTGACGCCTTGCATGGAGTGACATTGTGAACAATAAACACTCCTGATAGTGAACTGCCGCATTCGGGTCACACCAAGAAATGCGTCAATTGTGTACAACGATTTCTCAGTTTTCTGAACCGCATTCATTCCCTGATGCACCGCGCTCGCTCTCTCTCTCACTCCACTGCCGACGTGATCCTTGAGGAGTTGACCGAAAGCCTACAAAAGTTCTGATGGATATCAGGACCATGTTGCTGTTATCAAACAAACATAAAAAAAAAAAACCCTGTCTGAGGGCCAATGTAAAAAAAGCCTGGAGATAAAAAAATGAATAAATAAAAAAAAGGTCTCGGGTACCAGTGAGGGCTTGTTGACGAATACGAACAAAACAGCAGTTATCACCACGAAATCACACTCACGCAACCGCCAGACAATTCAGCAGCATGCAGCACAGATCCACATGCTCCGTCGTCTTTGGCTGGTTTTCTTTTGTGTTTGTTTTTAACAAATAGCAGGATTGTATACTTTATATTTAGACTTTTTTATAACATTCAGGGTTTGTTTGTTTGTTTGATTGTTTGTCCTCGATACTGAGCCAGATTTAGAATCAGACATTAATACTCCTTTCCCCTTGTCCATACGTCCCGCCGTGTGGACTCAGGGACACGCACGACGCCGGTCTCACACGTGAACCGAGGACACATAGGACACATACATGTGATGCACGGAAATCAAGCTTCCAGGAGAAAAGCCTCCAAAGACTCAGCGCCCTTACTGACCGGATTTCAGTATCCGCCTCAGTACTCAGGTCCTCAGTGGTATGACGGGACCGTGGAAACGTGGGACAGGGTCCTGGGGATATTTTACACCAACTGTTGACTGGGCAGTGAATCCTGTCACATGCTGACAGTCAGAAAGCGCTGGGCAGGAAACACGCTCAGGGAAGTCCATGTCTTTGCACGTTTAGAAGATTTGCTTCTTTTTGCTTGCTTTAAATCACCCTGGGAAAGTTCACAGCAGCATTTCACAGCCCAGATGTTAGCTGTACACATAAATAAGGGGGAAACAAGCAAACAAACAAACAAAAACAAACCCTGAGCAGAGCAGACGGAAATACAGTTGTAGTGTGAGGGGAGGTTATTCTGGGACATGTATGATGATGTTATGAGGTCAGACAGTTAGGGGTGAAGTTTTACACAGGTGTGAACAGGTGTCTCAGGGGGTGCAGGTGTTCCAGATGTGTGACGAGCGCGCGACTCTTCTGCACTCACCTCAGTTTTGGTGATCCGGTGTCTCGCCAGTTTGACCACAGCGAAGTTTCCTTTGCCGAGCGTGCGCTCGATGTCGTAGAAGCCCACGCGCACCGGCCCGCGGAGCGCCGCTTTCGGCTCACAGTCAGCCATGACCATGCTTTACGGCAGGACCCGGAGGGAGGAAGGAAAACACACACACGCGCGCGCGCGAGACAAGTCTTCAGCCTCGAGTCGGAACACGGCGCTGGTCGGAGCGCACCGAGCCGCCAGAAGTGAAAACAAGAACCATGTCTGTCTCACGAGCGAGACGGAATCGCCAGCGCGAGCGAGCGTCCGCGCGAGCACAAGCACAAGCAGGCAGGCAGGCGCGCGCGCGCGCGGCCACTTTGACCGCTGCCGGCCGCCGTAGCCGAACTAAACGCGAAAGAAATTTAGGAGGGGAGATTAAATAATAATAATAATAATAATAGTAATAATAATAATAATAAAATAAAAAAAAGAAGAAGAAGAAGGTTTGGGAGAAGAAGTGCGACGTGTCACGCCAAAAAAGCGCCCCTTCACTTCACTTCACTCCCCTCCCCACTCCTCTCCTCTCCTTTCCTCCACTCTCCTCCACTCCTTCTCCACCTCTCTTTTCTTTCCACCGATACAACAGAGCTATAACATTTCAGCTCTTATTAGCGCCAGTGCGCGAGCCGACTCGCGGGAGGCATCGTGTTCGGGCTGCTGACGTGCATTGACGTCAGAGCCGAAGGGGGGTTATTTGTACCGGAGAGGGGGCGGGGCTTTGAAGCGCTTCCACACTTCAGTGCCAAAAACTCGTCGCCAGGGCGACCAGAGCCACCGCTGACGTCAAGCGCTGCCTCAGGAAGAAAAAAACAAAACAAAACCAAACAAAACCAATGTTAGCTTTCTAGTCGGATGGCGCTGAAGGTGAAGTGCTACACGACTTCTCCAACTTGTCCAGCTGCTTGCTGCAAGTGGAGCACGCGCTCACACCGTGATCTGGATGGGGGGAGGAAGAGGGGGGGGGTGTCCCCCTGAGAGTTGGGCCACTCGGTCGGGGGGGGTTTGTCCCTGAACTTGACGGAGCTCACCGTGCCACACTGAACAACAGCGCGCGCGAGGCTACTGCACCGCCACAACCGGGAAACTGAGCGCGTGCGCTGTGCCAATCGACCTGCACGCGACAGACTTCCCGGGACGCTGTTTTAACAGCAGCATGTGGACGCAGTCATACTGTAACGCCTCACTGCACGTGCAGGCAGTCTGTAAATACACTCTGGTGGCTTGAAGGAAACATCCACCACAAAGACTTGAACATTAATCCTAACAGGACCACAGTGCAGGTGGTGGTGCTGGTCCAGTGGTGGTGCAGTGGTGGTACAGTGCTGCTGCTGGTAGTGGTAGTGCAGTGGTGGTGGTGGTACAGTGCTGGTGGTGTTGGTATGGTGCTGGTGCAGTGCTACTGGTGGTGGTACAGCGGTGGTACAGTGGTGGTGCAGTGCTGATGGTGGAGGTGCTGGTGGTACAGTGCTGGTACAGTGCTGTTGGTGGTGCAGTGCTGGTGGTGTTGGTATAGTGCTGGTGCAGTGCTACTGGTGGTGGTGCTGCTGGTGCAACAGTGCTGGTGGTGGTGGTGCAGACGGTCGTGCAGTGCTGAGCACTGATGCCTCGCTGCAACAAGGTTCTGGGTTTGAACCTTTTCTGGCAGACTGAGGCCTTCCTGTGTAGAGTCTATGTTCTCCAGGGGCCTGAAATGCTTACATACCCCCTGGGGCACGGGTAGCTCAGGGGTTTAAGACGTTGGACTACTGATCGGAAGGTTGGGAGGTCAAGTCCAAGCACCGCCAAGCTACCACTGCTGGGCCCTTGAGCAAGGCCCTTAACGTCAAAAATGCTCAGGTGTGTAAATGAGACAAAAACGTAAGTCGCTGTGGATAAGAGCGTCTGCCAAATGATGGTAATGTAATGTACGTTAGTAATCTTATCCAGAGTGACTTGCATTATTTCATTCATACAACTGAGCAGTTAAGGGCCTTGCTCAAGGGCCCAGCAGTGGACGCTTGGCAGTGCTGGAATTTGAACTCATGCCCTTCCGAGCAGTCGCCCAACGTCTTAACCTGCTGAGCTACCCCTGCCCTACAAGCTTAGAGGCTTAATGAATGCCAGTGTGAATGGTTGTTTGTCTCAGCGTTAGCCCTGCGATAGATTGCCGACCTTCCCCGGGTTTACCCCGTTTGTAGCCCAGAGTCAACTGGGATTGACTCCAGCTTCCCTACAACTCTTAATGGATCAGCTGTATAGATGATGGATGGATGGATGACCCACAATGCCGTATGATTTCTTGCTGATAGTGGTGCTAGGGTGATTTAGCCTTTGCTTCGTTTCTCCCTAATCCAAGGGTGTCCAATCTTGTCCGCAAAGGACCGCTGTGGGTGCCGGTTTTCAATCCAGCCAAGCATGGGCCACACCTGGTTCTACTAGTTTAATCAGCTGAGCTCGGCTTTCAGGAGACTCAGATTCGGCTTCTGCTTGGTTGGAATTAAAAAACCTGCACCCACAGCGACCCTTTCTGGATAAGACTGGACATCTCTGCCCTAATCAGACAGCTGCAGCAGGGCTTTAATCTTTTTGTTCACTGAATTCTCTCACCTCACCTGTGCACTCTGCTCAAACAGACCAAACTACAGTACTTTAATACCATTAATACCTCCATTAACGCCACCGTGGTGGTCGTCTTGGAGCTGAGCTGAGTTTCTGCGTCAACTCAGGACGACTTTTATAGCGTAGCTGCTGTGCATTCGGGAACTTCAAGTCCAACCTTTGCGGAATTGCTAAATACACTACAAATGATGTCCATATAAATATTCTGTTTGGTTTCAGGGTAGACCTTTTCTTTGTACTTTGTTATGGTACATGTGATTGTCGCTTAGTAGCATTCATGCAGCGTTGAATTCACAATGACGCACTCCGCAATTGGGTCTAACAATCGGTGTGCCTGGACGTATGTACCGAAAACAATAGTACAATTACATCTTAAGCTGCATGCTACCGTAGTGAACAGAAGACAGAATAACAGCTGACAGCATAACAATTGACACTATTGTGTTGAGTACTGTGGGTTTGGCATGCACCCGCAGGACCGGCTATATCTAATGCAACCACGTCATGACCACCTGAACAGACATTCAAACTGACATTATTAAACAGGGACATCTGCTGGCAAGTTTCATTATTACATTACTTCTAAGGTCTCTTGGTTCAAACGCTGGACATGTTTATTATTATTATTTTAGTACTTTTTAAGAGTATTTTACAAAATGCAACATCAGTTTGGTGACAGACAATACTAGTGTGTTTGACAAGGCAGAAATATCAATCACTTGTTTATTAGTCCTAAGGTAAAATGAAATAAAACTGGTAGGATGGCATTCAACACATATGCTTATAGCATGTTTTGTGCTATACATAAATATAATGCTGGACTGATTATTATACTGTCAGCCTCAGAAATAATACTGCAAAGAACTATGCATGTGTAAAAGTTCCTCATAAAACTTTTTTTTGCATAAATTTAGCTGCAAATATTAAACGAGTGCTAGCAAGGTGCAAAATGCTGTCCCGTTCAAAATTGTAAACACTGTCCAGAACAAAAGATAACTGACTTGTTGTAAGATGATATCATACGACCAACAGTTATAAGGAAATTTAGAAGGGAAAGAGTGTAACAGGTATTAAACATAACCAACAGGATATATTTTCACATATGCCCAAATCCTGAAATCAGAAATCCTTATATTATTTGTTAGGAAAACGAGTTAAAACGGAATGGCGGAACTGTTGACGATATTTCATTCAGTAGGATTTTAAAGCACAACAGGAAACAAATGAAACACTGTCAGTTTTATGCTTTTTTGCAAACAGGCCTTTTCCCCCACGCTAAAATATCCAAGCTAAGCAAAACTGCCGTTATTTTGCCTTTGAGCTGGTATGCCACTACAGAAGCAACAGAGTTTGAAAAACAAAGTGGACCTCAATAAGCGAGACCGGACAGGACATTGTTCAGATGGGCAGAAAGGTCAGGGCATTATTGTGCGCGTTTCCGTATGCACTGTCTTCTTCCTGGACACCGGGATGCACACAGGACGTGGCTATGAGGCGATGACACTTTTGTGTTTCTTTGTACTCTTTCCGTGTATTTCAGAAAAGTGGGCTTACTGTCCACCTTGTGGAAGAGCATTCACAGGGCTCCTTGTCCTTCACATTGGGTTACTATAGATTGGATGAAAGTCCAAGCACAGACACTGTAGAAGTTGAGATGAATTCGAGCCAGGTGGGTTGGAAATCATTCTAAATTGGTCCCATCGTCAGATAGGTTCAATATCCATAAATGTCATTATCCACCCATCCCGCCTCCATGGTGGAGGGAGAGCGGCAGGTCTCGTAGATGTCGTTGGTGACAAAGCCAGCGGTATGGCTGGGAACGTTCTCGTAGTCTGTTGAACTAAATGTTCTGTTAATTTCTGAACTCATGTATTCCAACTGGGCCCCATTCCGACTGGGAACATCCTTGGGGCCTGGCCTGCTGCTGTTTTTCACAGCACTCGTAGACACCCATTGACCAGGCACAGCGTAGATGTCATTTTGTTCCTTTCTCCTGAAAAGAGATAGTTATTTATTTCACATTTAAATGTCTACGAACGATGTCCAGGGTCTTGGAAACATCTAGTCGTACTAGGACAAGCTGACTGGATATATGGTATTATCTCAAAGACATCTCACCACTCATCTACGTTACTTCAATTGAGTAATAAGGTCTGCATACACATTGCAATCTACTGAAGGTATGTTACTGGAGGTCAGAGAAATTTGTAGCTAGCTAGCTAACATGAGCTAACCTGACAGGATTTCTGAGAGCATTTTTAGATTTTCAAAACCCACAATCTAATACTAGCAAGCTAGCTAACATGCGCTAATCAAACAGAATTACCATATCATGACATGTGATGCTGTATTTACAATAGGCACCAGGTTTTAACCCTCGTGTTGTCCTGGGGTCATTTTGACCCCCCAAAAAAATCTTTTTCGTTTTTATTCATCAAAAGGTCTGA
>JAQLOM010000003.1:15259766-15276266 GCA_030068315.1 Chrysichthys thysi
TGTGTGAAAATAGCATGAGTACACTGAAGTATAATAAGTACACTTAAATTAAGTACACTTTAGCATACTTTTTTTTTATTTACCTGGGTTGGAAGGTTCTTTCATTAAAAAAAACTGAGAACTTCAGGGATTTTTTTTTTTAAACGCCAATTTACTATTTTCATTTATATGCATTATTAAAGGTTGCACCGTTCACGAACACAAACGTGTGGAGAGACAGGTAAAGCACAGCTCAAATCAGTAATCAGTTTCAAAAAGGCTGCAATATGATCTGCTTGCATTAGGTAGCCTCTTTCTTTGCCCATTGGCATGCATGACACCTAACTCCTCATGAATCATTCAGCCTGCGAGAGAAAGTGCTTCCTATTTCTCTGAGAACCATCTCAGAACAGTGTCCTCAACATTGCAAGATGATGCACGAAACCAGGGACTGTTGCTGGCCTGTCCTTCTTTGGTGGCTCTCTAGCCCAGCACTAAGGATTGCTTTTGGGCTGAATGCAACACGAGTACATCAGCGCCAGCCTCCTTGTCAGCCAGGTAAGGTGTATAGTGCTCTTGCCTTGAGGCGTGGGAATACAGGGATACCTTTTGAGACCAAAAGTATTTTCTACCTGTTGTTTTCTTGCATTGGCACGTCTTTATGGCATATGACTACGGGCCCTAAGGGAATCAAAAAGGTCCATGTGAACGCACATTTTTTTTTCTTCGTGCATTGCAAAAGGTCACTTCTGTCCAGAAGGCAGTGAAACCTTAGTGCCATGTCCCAGAGGGACGTTTGCACCGAGTTTTTGGGCCAGGGACATCAACGGCTGTATCAGCTGCCCTCCACATCACTATGCTCCCTCAGAGGGTCTGGCTGCCTGTCTGCCCTGTGGATCCAGAGCACAACAGCCTCTACCTGGGCAGGATAAATGTACATGCCTAGCAGAGGGCCAAGTCTTCCAGGTTAGCACATATACCTGTACGCAAACAGTTCAGCAGTATCCAGTGGTGCAATCTGTAGTGTTCACCTCAAACAGCTGCTCATGTTTCAACCTAGAGGTGGTTAGGTTACACATTCTGTCTGTCTTCCACTCAGTGCTCAACTGTTTTCACCTCAGATTCAACCACAGGCAAACCAAGCACAATAAACAAGTCATCATCACTCAAGCCTGGACAAAAGCATGACGTTTTCTACCTATGATCTACGTTTCTTTTATGCAGTCCAGCGATGGGCAGTGTCACTGTGCATTAGGATACCGCGCTACACAACGGGGGGATGCCTGTAAGCGGAAGATATATGAGATCTGCAAAAATGGACAAGCACGAGATCAGTACGGCAAGTGTCTGGACCGCAGGCAGTGGAAACACCTTTGTTCTAATGAGGTCAGCACAAGAAGCCACTTTGTAAAGTCAAACATTGCTATCATCTACATACAGTACCTCTGTGAACTTTGTCATCCACTGCTGGTAGTTTGAAGCCTATGAAGTGGTGCACTGGAGATCACAGCATAGCTCGAACCACAGTGTCGGTTTCAGAACCTCCATTAAAAATGGAGACGTATCATGTGCTTCCGCAACATCATTACCATATCTTACGCTACACCCATAATAATAATAATGCATTCCCAAATGAACTTTTTGTTCAACCAGGCAGATTAGCTCATCTTCTAGTGCTCATTTGTTATACTGATATCTATTTATTTCAATGATTGCATTGCATCAGTCTGTGAAATTACTCCCAGCACATCCGAAGTGCTAAATCTTGTACTGCAACAGAACTGGAATCTATCACTGGTAATTCAAAGCATGGCAGCACTGTATATAATTAAATCGTGGATAAGAATATTTAATAAGATGCTGTTTTTTACATTGCTATAATGCAGCATGTAAACTATTAACTCTAATATGTATACTGCAGAAACTAGCAATGATTGCAATAAAAATAAGAAACCCTATAAGAATTATTTACAGAGTAACATGGATTTCTGTAAAGGACTATACCGTTTTTTTTTACCGATTTTTATTGCCAGATGTTAATGGCAAAGTGCTAAAGATGATGGTGAAAATTTGTAATTATTGCTTTTTTCCTCTTACCACTGACCTGCCAGTCAATGAACTATGAAGGCAACAGAACAGCCTTTTCTATGAATATCTTGTCACTTAAACACCCTAGTGCTGCGTAAGTTGAATTCAGTTGACAATGGATGTAAGCTGTAACATGCACGTGATATAACCGTAGAAAATGGCAACATCTTCGCATGCTCCATTTCCCCAGGTGTGTGCGTCTCCACAGCTGTATGAAGGCTATGATGCCTCCCTGGGCCTGTGTGTCTGCAAAAGTCTGACTGACTCAGGGAGAAGTGAGTGCTCGGGATTATGTGGAGACAGGACGAGACCTGTGCTGCAATTGGTGTGCACTTCTGCTGTCCTTCATCTGCTTTACACTGAGGAAAATAGACAGGTATAAAATACAGGCCCAACCCATTGACTGTAATTTTCAACCTTGCATCTTAGAGGGCTGAAACCTATACACTTGGTTGCACATAAGGGTGTAACATAATGCCACTATCTGTATTGGCACCTGTTTAGTGTTTCATTATTCAAATATGTATCTATAACTGAGTTTAACCCTGAAGTGGGAGTGGCCTAGACTGAATATTATAAATAAATAAATAAATAAATAAACAAACATTCCAAGGAAAACACTGCACAAAAGAGGTAGAAAAGCCAACACTGTCAGCATGTTGTGTTACTTATGGCTCCTCAATCTCATTGTAAATTTATAATTGTCCACTAGAGATGTACACAGGACTATTAGTCTTAATTGTCGCTCATGTTTATTATTATTTGGAATTTTTCTAACAACTGTAGTTGGTCCTATTTTGCAGAATATGAAAGCTAAAGGGCTACTAAAGTACAACCTTAATTCCAGAGAAGTTGGGACGTCCTTTAAAGTTGAATAAAATGAAAACTAAAAGACTTTCGCATCACATGAGCCGATATTTTATTCACAACAGAACACAGATAATATAACAAATGTTTAAACGGAGAAATTGTACAATTTTATGCACAAAATGAACTGCACTTTGATGCACTTTGTTGCACCATCATATGAAGTAATGTGGCCTTTGTTTGGTTTGCAAGCTTCAGATCTAATCTATGAAATCTATGAAAGTAAAACCTACCTGCTTAAGTGGTGTTTTTTGTTGTGACCCGCATGACACATTTTTGGGGAAAAATGTGCTCATAAAACAGTCTAACTGAACATCTAATTATAATAATAATAAATAGTAGTGATCATTACACATAAAACACACCACGACACACTGAAATTACTTCTCTGCATTTGACCCACTCACAAAGTGAAGCAGGGGGCAGCTGAACAACACAGCATCCCAGACCACATGGGGACAGTACCATGCTCAGAGTACTTCAGTGTACCTTGTCAGTCCTGGGCCTTGAACCCACAACCTTCCAACTGAAGGGCCAATACCCTGACCACTAGGCTACCACAGCCCCAGCTGCTCAGTTAGAATAATATAATCAGTTAGATCCATCTATACTCAACATCTAATTGTATAATGGTAGGTCCCAAAAAGTAACTTTTATCAACAGAACATTGTTACACAGTATCTTTGACAGTATACTGGACATGCCCCATGGGCCCTATTTATCTTGTTTAAGAAAACAAGGCTAGAGTTTCACTTTGATCTGTATATCTTTGAGAGGCACAGGTAAGTGCGTCAGGAAGTGCGCTTTTATCTGTCCTCAAACGATGGGAGTTCCAAGGAAAGCTGAGTTGTGAGCGGCATCACGGGTTCTCCAGGCCTGTGTACACAATACAGACAAGGGGTAAGTAACCGCGGTCAAGGGTAGGATATTGAAAGAACTTGCAACCAGTAACCAGTTCTGTAACCCTTTCCACTGTTTGCCATGCTACAGAAAGTGGCTTCTATGGGTTCCTCCACACTATCCCAGCAGTAGTACGGATGTTGATCTTGGAAGGTGGTCAAGGGAGTGATAGTTTTGCTGCCATCTTGAACAGACACAGCATGGGTAAGATGGTGCTTAAAGGTTGTTATTTCATCAGCTTGGCATACTCGGAATGACTGCCATGACAGGTAGTTTCAAGATCAATTCTTTTACCAGGAAACCATACCTACATCAATACAGAATCCTACAGGTCCAAGGGTTCTGCTTCAAGTGGAGCCTGGAACAAAGAAGCCACTCAAGTGATGAACCCGATAGCATGCTTGCATCTGGAGGATATTCTTTTATTCACTGTGACCAAGCACCACTATCCACAGTATGATGTGTGAGTAAAAAACTTGGCCCATTTAGATAATTACCTCCGCAGTGACTTGACATTAGGGTTTGTCTTGTTGTTTACAGAGAGAATTTATTCAACACTAATGCTGCTTTCGACTGGGGAGTCTTTAGAGTATTAGAGCAAGAGCTAGCAATGGCAAGATCTGCAAACTCCCTCTTTTCTGTTAGCTTCAGTGAGCCTGGTGTGTACGTCCTCAAACTGAGCAGCAATCAACACAAGCATATGGTATCGTCCCTGTTTAACCTACCTTTAACTGCATCCAAAATAGGACCTTGTTATTCATAAGATACCCATTGAATCATCCTTCTTCAGTATGTAAAGGTTTTGCCTGCTGGAGGAGACTGCTATGACATTGGACCATTCTTTCCTACGGATCCATATCAAATGATTCGGATGGGAATAACCCTCCAGCGCCAGCTCCTGTTGCAACCCGACTGGTGGGTGATTGGAGGCCTTTTGGCTGGAGCTACGATGGTGCTCTGCTTGTGTCTGGCATTACTGGTAAGTCTTGTTCTAATACAGTAATACAGACCCAGGACTATAACTATTGGTTGCTAAGTTAAAATGGTCAAGAACCAATGTTTTCCATTTCCAACACACACAGATCTTGTTCAAAAAGCATGGCTGGCCAGAGAAGCTGCCTTGTCAGGCCAGGTACCGGGAACTACAACTCAAGTACAACATGGACGACTATTCATCAAAAGGTTCCAGGGTCATAGCACTGAAAAAGATCCACCGAAATCTACAGATTGGGATGTATGAGGACCCTGTGCTGAGAGGTAACTCTTAGATGAAGAGTAAGAGTTTGTTGCGTCCAAACAATTCTCTAGTACTACCTTTCCGTAGTATCGTAGCTAGCCCTTAAACAGAGCTGGAGTTATTGTTGTTGTCATAAAGCAGAAGCAATCTGTGCTGAAAACTAGCAGTTATTTGAACTATTTCATCTCATGTGCCCTTAAAAAACACCATAAAGTGTGTTGTATGATCCGAGGAATTACAGACAGAATTAGCATGCAGCATTTTCAAACAATAAATAAAGGCTACGTTTTCTTTTTAATTAGCTATTGGTGGGTTCTTGCATTCAAAGCCCTCAACACCAGCTGTTTTTTTTTTTCTTCGTATTATAAACATCCAAGTTTACTATGTTAATGGCATGAAAACGCTAAAAACAATATCTTTACAATTCTGGCTGCGTTTGCCACATCAGTTTGCCTGTGAAAGTTTAGAGAGGTTTACTTGTCCTAGCTGATGGTAAAATTCCTGTTAACATTCATACTTACCACTTAACCCATTAACTGCCAATTTTTTTTTCTGAAACTTTTCATGTGTTTCTATTCCTTTACATCCATATAGTAACAAAAACATCTACTTTCAAGAAATATGACTGTTAACATTTCTGAAATTTCACTTTTTAGTCAAAGTCCCAAATGGGGATCATGGCACATGCCATCTATTTTTTATGCCATTCATTATATGATCCCCAAATGGGGACCATGGAAGCTAATGGGTTAAGCATGCATATCCAGTTGTAAGTATTGTCCACAGACAGTATACACACCATTATAAGAAGGGCATCAAATAACTGTAAATATCTGTCTACCTAATGGACTCTAAATGCTACCTGTAACTTTGTTATCTCTGACTTAAGCATCTGAATGACACTGTTAGCATCTGCTAACAGCCAATGATTGCATTACTAGCAGACTTAAGATGATTAGTACCGGTAAGCATTTTTCTCACCTGCAAACCTTGCCTTGACAGTGTTGTAATCATTTTCAAATGGTATATTGTGTATTCTGAACCATAAATTTGTTCCCATGCTTACTTAGGTTATGAACGTTCCCGGCTATCTGATTCCCGAGGAATGCTGTGAACGTTCTTCATCTTAATCAGAGAGATTATCCAGACACTTAGGGAATATAACTCGGGATTGATGACACATTCCACAACAGGGTTTCCAAATCTGGTTCACTGAGTTCGCTGCACTAATACATCGTGGATTTGTTAATTAGATCCTTAAGACAAGTAGGTTGTGAACAGTGCATTAGTGCTGAAATGTTCTTGAATTAGACATCTTCCTCCTTTTCATATTGCATAGCTATGGCTGTAACATCAGATGAGTTCTGGGACTATGAGGAGCAGGTGAACCTGGAGGCTTTCACTTCCAGCACCTTCTATGACATCTTGCTTAAACACAGCGTGTCTGTCACCACCCGGCTTGGACAACTCAGAGAAGAGGTGAATTTTCCATGGTTTATCCCAAAATTCCCAAAGTTTCCAGTGACCTCCTCCTAAAATAAATTATAATGTACACGTGTTGACTGATGTTGCAGATCTCACCACAATTTGAACACAATAAACATTCTCTCCGCTTCATGTTGACTGAAGTGGTGCTCTTGGGTGGAGTGGGCTAACCAATAACTTACTCCTCTGGAAAAAGCTACAAGATGAGAAAAGAAAAAAATCCCCCCTCTCCAACTGACGTTAATCATTGTTCTATCAATGTCCACAGGTGAAGCAGGTCTATCAAGGGGTGCTGGAAAAGGTGCGGGGGATCCAGCCTGGCCAGGGGGCAGTGGCAGTAGGGGGCAAGCTAGAGTGCTTAGAGAGACAAGTGGAGCAAGAAATAGCACGCAGGAAAGTTCTGGGCACTCAGATTTCCCAGCTACTAGACAGCCAGCTTCAGATTCTGCAGAATGAGTCACAGTGCCAGCATGCCATGCACAAGGCATTCACAGCACGCCTCAGGGAATGCTTTCGTTTGCTGATGCTGGTTTCTGACAATCAGGCCTCTCTCTGGAACAAACACATCCAGCAATGGTATGTTTTACCTACACGTTCATACTGTCATTGGGCCAAATTTATCCATTTTTAATACAGATGTGTATACTGTACGTGCATTCATAGGTCAAAACAAACATGCGTATGCTTATGAATGCCAAAAGTGCAAAGTACACACATGACACAGCTCCTTTTTATTCCAGTGACACAAAACTCCAAAGAAGATCAAGCCTACAAAAAACTGAAAGGGCAAAATGAGCGCAAAAGAAAAGATATTTCTCAGAGGCAGAAGTGGAAATTATTTTGACTCGCGTATTTACTACTCAGTAGTTTTATTGAGCAGCCTAACCACCTGAAAAAGCCAGAATCACTAATTACAGAAATTACTTGTTTATAAAATAAGTGAGTGAGAAATGACTTGACATGACATTGAGGGAAAAAGAGATAGATTGCACCCAGGTGATCATGAACACCAAGCACATCTCATATGGAAGCGGCCATGTTTCATGGTTTTATGTGTCCTGGCCTCTGTGACATCTTGTGTACTAATGTGGAAGCTAACTTTTATCTTACAAAAACATACTAGTCTCAAAAATGCTTGTTTCCTGAATATTGTGCATGCTAAATCTTTTAGTAGCCCACTGACAGCTGAGCCTTTGCAGTACACTGGCTTACAGCTGCCATATACCAACCAGGGGCCTATTTCACGAAGCAGGATTTGCTCTTATCACCGTAACTTCAGGGTTAACCCTGGGTTTTCCATCTCACGAAGGTGGTTCATTTCTTACCGGGTACATCTCCATGGTAACTTATGCTGAACGACTAACCTCCTCTGGAGCAGGCTATGTTCTAGATAAGAGATCAGCACCTATGAAAGCCCCGCCCTCCGACTAATCAATTCTTCTGAAAAGGGCTCGTCCTTTTATTGAAGATCCTGTAGAGGTCGGTGCACGGATTGTGGGAGGGTCTCTGAGGAGGGCGAGGGTTTTGATGAATATGTATTGGAACAGTACAGATTTTCGTATATATCTGTGTGATTGCAATATCTGAGTTGCCCATGCAACTTTTCAGACAGGATGCAGTGCACTGCGGTTTTTTGCGAGTGGGTCATTCATGTATACAGTGGGGGACACTGAAAAGCCCAGCAAGAATACTGTATGCCGTGCAGTACACAAAGTGGCACGTGCACTTACATTCCTAGACATTTACAAACATTCATAAACATTTTCTTTAGCTCCCCCCGTTTCCTGCTGGCTGTAATTTCATTGTGCTTGTCATCCTAAATCAGAGACTGTTGCTCTGAAACTGGAGTTGGATTTATAAGATATGAAAATATGCCTGCTTACCACTTTGAATTATATTCTTATATTTATTTTTTATCTGCTCCCAAGTTCGTTTTGTGCCACTTGGGTTACTGCTGGAAATTAAGGTTAAAATTGTATCAGCCTCTACACCGTAAGAACAGCCTAGATTTCAGCAGTGCATTCATTTGATTTTACTGTAATTACAGTCAGATCTACTCGTGCTCTATGGGGCTGTGAAATAATAACTTGTGCGTTTACACAAAAGCTGTCTTTTCGTTTTTTGCAGCTGCCACCGTGTTGCTTTTTGCCTGGATTACAGTCCGGTATTCCTCATATTTCTGTAAAATGAGTGTCTGCTCTTCGGCTGTGAAGTACGCCGCTCTGCTACCGGTACTCTTTTCCATGCTTGTGATTGTCCATCTGCTGCAAACCCCGCCTCTTCTATATATGTGCACGCGCATACATCTAGATTGGAAAAATCTGGGTTGACTAATCGCGTTGATAACCAGCTTCGTGATACAGTTTAGCGAGATCTCCATTGTTAGGGTTAGTTAAGCGAGGTAACTGAAAGAGATCCTGAGTATGTTAACCTTGCTTCGTGAAATAGCCCCCTCGCCTCCTCTGATTCAGTAGCACTAATTCTGCCTTAATTGAATGACAAACTGTTAACTAAGGAGTACAGGATGATAAATGGTGTCAAAAACTGCACTAAGGTCAATAACACAAATAGGCAGACAAAACCCTGATCAGAGACCTGTAGGAGGTCATTTACCATTTTAACCAGTACTGCTCCTGTGCAATGGTGAGGTCGAAATCCTGACTGATACATTTCGTGAATGCAGTATTAAATAAGAATCTAGGATTAGTTTTGTTGGCTTCTATTAGGCTGGACAGATACGTTGATGAAACAGATGACGAAGAGCTTTCCTATAGCTTAGGAAGCTCTCTTTCTATGCTAATTTGAATAATATGAATTTAGTTGGATGCCAATTACATTCTATTTCCCAAGTGGTTTAGGGTGCGTGTGGCATCGTTATACCCGGGTGCTCATTTTTTTCTCTTTAATTATTTCTCTTATTTGTTTTACACTATTACTACACTAATTCTTGTCCGTGTAATTTGTGTAGACATGTGCACTAACGGCCAAATAATGATTTGAAATAGATCAGTTGAAGGTGTTATTAGTGGGCCTCTTGGCACAAAATCAGGAGCTCTCAGAAGATCTTCACTTTTCCCCCAAATTAACTGGATTCCTAGGCTTCCCAGGTTGAATATGATTATGAAATGTTTTGTTTTTAATCTGGCTGTTAACCATTAGGTCTGAGCAGGCTGACTGGCCACAGCTGGGGCTGATCAAAGTAGGTTTTAAAAGCCAGCCAGTTAGCTTACTCAGTTGGGTGGGTGACATTATGCTGTAGAGTTGGACATTGTGGCATAACTATGCATTCTTTCATTCAATTAATTTATCAAAGTGTGCCAATGGAAAAGCAAAGTTCTGAAAATAGATGTTAAATCTTGGAATAGTGGTCAAAGGAGAAAGGAGCTGGATGTATTATAGACTTAAAACAGCTTCAATAAAAGCCCTTGGCAGATTTTAAATCTCTTAAGACATTTACCTTTAACTGATTCTCTCAGCTATGAATTCCCAGCGTCAAGTGGGCATTTTATTATACAACTACTTTGCCTTTAAGCTTGAATTGTATTTAAAATGTCATGTGAGTTATCTTCTTCTAAGTAAAAACCTTTATATATTATCCACCAGCATAAAAGAGCAGGAATAATTGATTCTTCTGAGTTTTTGAAAATCAGTGATGCTGCACTTACTACTACAATACAGTCCACAGTACTATTGTACTACAGTACCATAGTTCATTTTCTTTCGATTTCCTGTAGCTGATTAAAACAACAACAACAAGTTTACGGTAATTTTCATATGGTCTGCCTAGTTCAGTATTAAATAAGCACAGTCTATGTTTCAGATAGTTTATAGAGAAAGTTGCAACAATTCATGAGCAATTCATAGACAGCAGTGCGTTAAGCAGCCATAAAATATGAAAAAAAGACATGAAAAAAATGACAAAAAACAGACATTTCTAACTTGACGCTGGACAAATTGTATTATATGCATTTGAGAAATGATAGGTTGTGCGTGCTTTTCTCGCTATCCATGAGAAGTATAGCTTTTGCTTCTATGCATTCCTCTTAGTTAAATAGTTAAAGAAGTATTTGCCTGGAAGCAGGAACTTTGAACTTAATTGCTCAAAAGACACGAGTACACTCTCTCCTCAGTGGCTTCCAAAGATCTGAATAACCCCATGGCTCCTTTAAGACATGAAGCATGAATAAGAGGAATGAAACTAAATATATCTTGTTCTTCAATATTTAAAAAGAATACAGCCTGCATACAAAACAGGGACTAACATAAGAGCATTGGAGCACCTTTGCTCCCTTTAATGATGAGTCTGATGGATTTTCCCTTCCATAAGAGCCTTGGTATTGATCTGTTGGAATCATTTTGGTGTGAATATTGAGAAAGCGAGGGGGAAATATTAGAAGAGGCTAGACAGGATTCATTTTAAGATCGCTTATGCATAGCTAAGTCAACAAACTTACAATGTTGGAAGGAATAAATAAAAATAAAAGCAAAAAAACACAAAAACATACAAAAACAAAAAACCACCGAATGGCATGCTTACAGAAATGAGATTTGAACAAAACGTCACTTACACAACATTACCATATCTAACAGATTCTGACTAATTGTTCTTGAATATATTTAATATATTTTGTCTTTGACTCTGAATGGTTTACTTGTCTAGATAGTTTTGGATGTAAAAGCACGCACTAATCGATGACCTAGAATAATTTGACAGTTCTGTGAATGAAAGATATTATGCTGTGATATTAAGCATTGGCCAGGAATGAGGCATTCACTTATTTTAAAAATATTTTTAAATAAATCTATAGAAGATAAATTGTACATTTGTTTATTTTTTTTAAATAAATTTCCCATCTCAGTGGCAATGTCGATGACGTTTAAAAAAAAATTAGCACTTTTATTTTTTTTATTTAAATAGCAAAGCATTATAACCCTAAGGTCATTCATTCCTGAATTAATAAATTACTGATTTTTATGCTTTCTTTCCGATTCTTCTTTCATTATTTTAAATCTCCATTTCCTGCCCTTGTGATTGAAGCAATATACATGTTACGCTGTGCAGTGTTATGGACAGAGTGAATGTGCTGGCTGAGGAGATGGCAGAGCTGGTCTCGGTGGAGGCGCAGCGGCAGGGTTGCTGGGCCGTGTTCAAACAGGGGACTGGAGCACGGCTACTGTGCCCCACTTCTGGATCAGTCCTCACTAAGGAAGACCTTATTGGTGAGTTATTGCACTTTTCCAATAACATGTTGGGGATGTGTCCAAGGTCCTTGCCCCGCATCGGAAACTATGACTCTTCCTTCTGAGATTTTTGAGTTAGTATTATTACTATGCTTTTTTTATGTACACTATCTCTGGACCCATCATCTCTTTTTGCTGTATGGCAACATCAGCGTAAACCTGTGTTCATTTTAAATCCACAGCATACAGTATATACCAGTGTTTCCAATAGTGTATATCTCTGTCAATTTTTAAACCCGCTTGCAATTCAATTGCATACTTGTGCAATAAATATATCTGACTTTGGGTGGTTTTACAGCTGAAACAGCAGATCCGAGTAGTCCTGCTGTCATGAAGACAGAGGGTCTGCTCACAAAGCTTTGACAGAAAATTGTTAGGGGGAAAGAAGTTGGACAAGGTTGTAAAAAGATCAGCTAAGCTTTGAACCGCCCTAGGAGCCCTGTGAAATCCATTAGGGAAGTGGAAAAAATAGGGCAGGACCCAGACATTACCAAGTTCAGGCTAAACTGTGTACTCGGGCAAGAAGGACAATTGACACAGAAGTGTCCAAAAGTCCAAGTCCAACACAAGGGAGTTACAGGGCCCACTAGCTGAAACAATATCAGCTCTTCACAGATCTGGCCTCTACAGGAGAGGTTCCAGAAGGCTCCGCTGGCTATTTTAGAAAATTGCTTAAGCACAGGGGGAAAAAATTGTGGTCTGATGAGGGTAAAGTTGAGCCATTTGTTCGTAAACCAAAGAATTATGTTTGATGCATACCTAATTCAGCCCAACACCTAGCTAACACCAGTTATCTAATGCAGTTACATCATGCTCTAGGGCTGTTTATCAGCAGGAGGACCTGGAAAGCTTGTTGCCATCCCCAGCAAAATGGATGAAACAAATTGTTGACAAAGGACCTGTTTCAGGGAGCCACACATTTACATTCAGGGCGAAAATGCATGTTCCAACAGGACAATGAGCCAAAGCACAGGGCAAAAACTACAAAAGAACAGTTTGAGGGGGGAAAAAAAGGTTTGTGTTTTGGAATGGCTGAGTCAAAGCCCAATTGAAAATCTGTGGAATGACCTGAAAATTGTTGCTCACCAACATTCTCCATTCAGTTCAAGAGCTGGAGAAAATGTGCACTGAGCAATGGAGGAAAATGGCACACGAGAAAAGCGCAAAGCTCAAAATAGACACATCAGAGACCATTCAAATCTCTACTTGCTGCAACGAGGGAGTGAATACTCATCAGTCAAGCAGTTTTCAGTTAGAGTTTTTCTTTACACACTTTCAAATAATTCCAAGGATATCTAAATACTTTGTCTAGTTTTATTTTTATAGAGAGGGACTTTAAAAGGAGCAGAAAAAAAAAATCTCATCCTGATCTGCTTCAGTATGATGTTGCAATACATCAAAAAGAGAAATTCTCACTGGGGGGGGATACTTTTTAGAGGCACCTTATACATCTATAGTTCTGAGAGGAAAGTATATGGGGGGCTATTAAACCTTAATCAATCATGCATTAACCATATGTTGCATTAATCAAGCACAGATTTGAACAAGCTGTCCATCATTTTTGTTTACCTAAAGCTTAGATTAAATTTCCAGCCAATCACTTGACCAAATGATGTCAAGATGCGGGCAAGGTTGAGGATAACGATTTTTGCGCTTCATATTCTTTGCATGTACCTACTGTACTGTATGTTAATCAATACCCACGATTTGTAAAATCATCATGATTTAATTGCAAAATCAATATTGTGAATAGTTTTGCTTGGCTTCAAAATAAAATGATGTAATATAGAGAATATATAGAATCGTTTTTTAAAGTTTTGTAAGAGCAGTGACTGATCCATAAGTGGCTGACAGGCTGATACAGTTCGCGATTCAGAATCAAGAGTTGCCCTGCTACTGACTAACCCATACCCATATCCTAACCTAAACCCTCTGGGATTGGCTGATGCACTCTGTCTGCTTATGGTCTGTCATACTTACTGGTTCTCACACTATTTCTGTACTGTTTGGTAAAATAACTACTCCACCTAGTGGTATTTGAATGTAGGGGAGAAACTTAGACCTCAGTACTGCTCATATAGGGATTCATCACAGGTTTCTGGAATTGGTTGTCTTTTTTTGCAGTTAGCAACTGGTACCAAATTGTAAAAATTGTACCAATCTTTACACAAAAACAGCACCAGATGGGTCTGTCCGGGCTTGCGATACTGTCCATGTGGACCCCTGCACAGGTCTCATTCATCCAATCTTGAACGTCCACATGCTCCTAGCTAGTGGCCACAGCATGCCAGTGCCTTCGGACTTCTTCATGCACCCTCAGACTGGCCGGGTGCTCCCCTTGGCTGGGAATGTAGGATTTGACCCCTCCAGCTCCACCCTTGTCTACACAGCCGATGCTTGTTTGGGTGAGTCAAAGATCCTGCTTTCATGCCCTTATTCCACTTCATTTAACATACTACGATTAATTCCTGATAATGCCAGTTTATAGGGCAGCAGTATTCAGTACCAAATGTTGGATGTGTGTCTAAGATCTATGCATTTATCTCAGGCGAGACTGGAAAATGGGAGTCTCCTGTGATTCCCTTCATTCCATACCCTTCGTCTTGTCACTCTGAGCTGTTAGGGCTATCCAGGATGAAAAGCCTCCAAACAGGCCAGAAGCTTGTATATGGGGGACCCATGTGTGACTATGAAACGGGAGTTCTTGTCCCAATTCTGGCTGTCACCATCCACCCTCAGACAGGAATGGTGTACCCAGTAGGTGGTGTTCATATGTGCCCTGTGACGCGACTCCGGCAGCCCATTCAAATCGGTTGTCCAATGCTGGATCCTCGCACGGGCAATGTGGTGCTCATCACTGGTGTTAGTCTGGACTCGCATACAGGTCAGTACATGTGTAGCTAATTTCTTCTACATTGAGGAATATGTCATTTTGGACAGTTGCAAGAAGATTTACTGGAAATCGGGAAAACAACGGCCTGTAACATTACATTAGCACCTTATTGCAGTAGTTACAGTTGTAAAGTAGGTAGCCAGGGACACCTTTTAGATCTAAAATAAATTCCATAGACCTCCTCAATGTGGATTTGTTTCATGAACATTTAGATTTTTCAAGTAATATTTTTTGGAGAACATAGTTCTTTCTCTTGCTGTGCTTTCTACTGATATAACGCACGTCTGGTTTGACTTTGATACTTAGACACCTGAATATAATAACTTGCGTACTGTGGGTTGGGATTTCCACCAGTGTATCAAAATCAAACTAGAACACAAACAACACTCAGAGGGCAAAGCTCCCCAAGGACAGTAGTTGACTTGTCTATGATGGGCAAACCTGCAAACACAACCGCTTTACATGTCTATGTGTATTTCCAACAGGGTCTTCGTAATTCTACACTGGCTATGTTTTTTCAGTACTTAACTTTGTTACCGTCACCATGAACTTTGTTGCCACGACTAACTTGCAGCGTTGCTGAAATTGAAACTAAATTCATAGATCCACCCCGTGACTCAGATCCGCTCCACAATTTAATGGGTTCTTCCGGCACCCATGTTACTCCTTGCCACCAAGATTCATGGAAACTAGTTCAGTGGATTTTGTGCAATCTTACTTACAGTGAACAAACAAATAAACAGACAGACATAACTGCACATAAAACAAAGCCTCCTTGGCAGAGGTAAAAAATTCAGTGCGTGTGCTTCATGAACCCCAAGGTGGTCCCCAGACCCCACTTTGACAAACGTTATTCTTATCTGCAGACAATCTCTAATATTTTAGAGTAAAATGTCATCATAATTCCACATAATATGAGATTTTATGAATATGCCATTTGAAAATAGCCCCAAGACTACACTTGTCCATCTCCTGGAAAAACTGTTCGTATTAAAAAAAAAAAAAAGACTAGCATAATTTTAAATGGTGCTGTTAATAAAACATTTTCGTGTTTGTGTCTCAAGTTGATAAAGTACCTGACATTTATGGCTGTGTTGCAGGGGCGGTGCTTCCTGTAGGAGGTCTCCTGCTGGGTGAATCCTTCATTGAGCCCCTGAGTGGCAGGCTGGTGTGCGTTGGTGGTGGTAGCATCCGGGGGGGAAAGGTGGTGCCACATGCGGGGGGTTTCCAGGCTCTACTGGACAGCCAAGCTCTTGGTGTGCGGGCGCGCGTGGTGGAGCTGATACGGGCCTATTGTGATGAGTGGAAACCTGGGAGTCTGGAGCTCCACAATGAGATTAGCAGAGTGAAGGCAGCTGCCTCAGATTTAGAGCAAGCCTGGAGGAACAGTCAGCACTGCATGCTTCAGCTGCTAAGTTGTCTGGAGGCTCAGCAGGAGTGGGCCTGCTGGGTAGCTGAAGATGGGGGCAGTGTAGGTAAGTGGCTGTGCTTAGATGCTTAGAAGTGAGTAAACACTCTTAATATGCACATTTAATAAGTTTTTAATTTCTTTTTTCTGTAACAAACATAAATCGATGATACACATCATAGCTTTTTTTTTGCAAAATGTATTACTGTAAATGTATGAAACACATTTGGCAAAGTCACAGGCAATCAGCTCATCTAAGCTTAAATTAAATTAAATTAAATTAAATAATAATAGTATATTATGCATGTATGCGTGTGTATGTGACCACATACAGACATGGACAAAATTGTTGGTACCCTTCCGTTAAAGAAAGAAAAACCCACAATGGTCACTGAAATAACT
>JAQLOM010000003.1:15311101-15327988 GCA_030068315.1 Chrysichthys thysi
TGGCTAATTGGCGACTCTAAATTGGCCCTAGGTGTGAATGTGAGTGTGAATGGTTGTCTGTATCTGTGCATCGCCCTGCGGTGGATTGGTGACCTGCCCAGGGCGTATCCTCCCTATCACCCGATGTCCGCTGGGATTGGCGCCAGCTTCCCCCCGCAACCCTAAACAGGATTAAGCGGAAGAAGACGAATAAAGAATAAAGAAAGAATATATATAATATTATAATATAATGATTGATTTCCCACATAAACATGAAAAAAATGTCTTGCAATATACAGTCTTGTAATTTCCTCTAACACTTTAGGTATGACATTTCTGAATTTCCAAGTATTTCAATTAGTGCCCCATAAAGAATTAATGCTAGTTCTAAGTAGGTTTCTTTCCATCACATAAAGGCACCATGAGTATTTCCTTAAGTGTAGTGCATAGCAACTTCTTTTTTTCTTTTTTTGTGTGTGTGACGGGGAGTGGGGGGTTGCGGCTATATTTGACCTATTGTCCATACAGAATTGCTGAATTATGCCTGGGTAACCATGCACATGTTTAGTCATTTGGTATATTGATTAGCAGCCTTGGTTCTTTCATTTCAAGGAGACTGCACCCAGTTGTGCACTTGGGGAAGCCCAACCAAGTGCCACGGTTTGACATTTAGTTCAAAGCAGAATCACAGGGCTTAAATCTTCAGTGCTTATATTGGGTGCATTAGAGTGGGAAGCGTAAGAGCAGGCACTGATGATGAGACTTCAGCTGCTTGGATAGATAACTGTTCTAAAGAAGATTTCTCCAGTTTATTATCCTAGCTTTTCAAATGGGGAAAATTCATTGGCAGTATCTACACGAATAATAAATTTGCTGAAGCTGAAGGATTCAGTTGTTTGCTTGCCGGTGTCACAGGCAGGTTCATAATGTCACCAGGAAAGAGTCGGATTCGCAAAGATTACTTGCCCTGTCAGAAATCTTGTGCTACGTTTCTGTTATAAATGTTCTGGCTATAAATGTTCTCAGAACACTGACTCTTGTCTTGCAATGCTGTCACTTACAGAGGAGAATCAGCAGCTGTTACTGCAGTGTCTCAGCACAAGAGAACAGATTGTCCAGTTGTTAACCTCAACTTCATTAGCAATCCAGCAGGAATGTTTAACTCTAGTCTGCATGTACTGTCAGACCCAGCATGGGAGACACTTGGTAATTGAAAACCTGGATCTGCCCAGGTAAAATGTCTTCTATTCTTTGCATTGTTCAGTTTAATTTTAAAGTGAGCCTGAATAATAAGATTCCACATACCACATTGTGTAATAAGTAGAGTGGTGCTTGAAAGTTTAGAGTTTTCTATATTTCTGCATAAATATGAACTAAAACATTATCAGATTTTGACACAAGTCCTGTCCAAATTAAACAAATGAGACAAAAATATTATGCTTGGTCATTTATTTATAATCTAATATTACACATCAGAGGGTGATTAAAAACATGTGAATCTCTAGGAATAGCAGTTATTTGGTTAGTTAGGCAGACCGATCAAGGTCATTGAACAACAAAGATCACTCCAAAAGCAAGATCATGGTATGCGAGGTCTCAAAGGAACCCTGGGTCACCTGTAAGCAGCTAAATGCCTCGCTCATATTAGGTAATAATAATGTTCTCTTACTGCAGAGCACTGAACAACAATGGTGTGCATGGCAGGGTTGCAAGGAGAAAGCCACTGCTCTCCAAAATGAACACTGCTGCCCTTTTACACTTTGCTAAAGAGCACGTGGGCAAGCCAGAAGGCTGCTGGAAAAATCTTGTGCATGGATGAGAGCAAAATAATACTTTTCTTCTAACTGAGAAGCATTATGTTTGGAGAAAGGAAAACAGTGCATTTGCTGCATGAAAGCCTTATCTCATCTATGAAACATGGAGGTGGTAGTATCATAGTTTGGGCTTATTTTAATGCATCTGGGTCAGGGTGGCTTGACATCATTGGTGGCGCAATGAATTCTAAATTATACCAGTGAATTCTAAAGGAAAACTGAATCTCAAGAGAAGTGGGTCTTGCAGCAAGACACAAACCCTTAGCACAAAAGTTGCTGGTTTAAAGAAGAATGAAGTTAAAGTTTTCGAATGGCCAAGTCAAAGACAAAGTGCAGGACAGATCAGCAGTTACCAGAAGCGTGTAATTTCAGCTAATGCTGCAGAACAGGGTGTGAAAGCAAAGGCTCACATATTGTGCCACTCACAGAAATTGGATAATTTTTCTCAACAAATAAATGACCAAAAGCTTTGTCTCATTTGTTTAATTTATGTGGTGAACATGGACGAGTGGAGTGATACAAATTGTGAAATATCCCAGAATGAGTATAGTATATACAGTATAGGCATTCTTGAAACATTGCTCATCCAATCTGATTAGTGTACTGGGACTAACCAACTATTGCATAATAGGAAACTAATCCTGTGATGACATGCCATGAAGTTTATTATTCTTCAGTAACTCATCTTAAAGTTTCTTATTCCTTTTATACCACAGCTATTTGTCAATCGATCATTTTGAACTAGTTAATACATCATACTTTTAACCATTTATAGTTATGTTAAATGTTGCGGGATGTAATATTTGTTAAATAACAACACATTTTTAGATGTCTCTTCATTAGTAGATTATTATTAAACTTGAGTTATGTCCATCATCTGCCATGCGAGTCTTTGTGAAAGAGTTGTAACTATAAAAATAATGTGTTAGAAGAAGTGCATTAATGTAAACCTGTGATTTGAATTACAGCCTTCTGGATAGTCAGAACAGAGAATTTAGCCCTGTGATATAACGGATAATAATCTGCTATAATTCCCTTTTCTGAGAAATATGCAGTATTCTTCTCAGATCAGATTTCTTATCTTTAATTAAAATTGTTTGATGAAGTCACTGTTTTCTTTTTGGCTTTTGCTTGTAGAATGGTAGAGTTTTTGATGGACTGCGTATGCAAAGAGGGCAAATCAGGAACAACGGCCCTCACTATTCTGGAGAACTTGGCAGGAGAAAGGAAGTAAGATGTATTTACTTCCACCAATCAGCCACTTGCACTCTGTGCACCGTGGAAGAATCTGTCAACCTGGTAGCAGCTTCTTCGCGAAATCCTGCACACAACCCACATGGGGCACCATTACACACCCATGCATCATATTGAAATATTTCAACCCAAGATCTGTTCACATATTCATTCAAATGAATAGCCAAGCTCTTATTGGAAAGCCAAATGAACCAGTATGAAACAAAGCAATCTATCACTGCTCAGTATTTCACTTGTCATCTCTCTGAATGTGAGGAACATTTTTTTCCCCCCTTCTACAATCCTTTTGACCGCCAATCAGAGTAGTAAAGGATTGATTACACTTGTGGTTTTAGCTGGCTTTTGCCATGATTACTTGTCGCAGGCAAATTCCATACTCTGGGCCAAATCCAGAGCTCCAGGTCATATGGTGTGATGTTGTCAAGGACAAATGATTGAGTGCCTCTGTGAGCTTTTAGATGAAGACTGTTACCTGTAGAAATTTCATGGTATGTGACATGGGGTAGTAAATTTTCTGTCAGCCCTACAATTCAAACTGGCCTTCACTACAAGCCCAACATGCACATTTAACCGCAAGATTGTTGGTGATAGTATGATGGATGGCAGTGACCACCAGGAATGACTGAATTCTTCATTTAATGCACGGCTTGGACCCAAGACATCAGTTAATTGAATTACTTCGTGAGCCATTTTGCAAGCACAAATGAGTAAATATCCTTGATAAATTAATTGCTGCGAAGGCTCAAAAGATTTGCTATTATATCAGCAATTATACTTCTCCATGTAGTAGCAAGACACACTCATCCATAATTCAAGATTTACTGGCTCTGCTTGGATCAGTGATTACAGTGGAAGAATACACTATTTATATTCCAAGCCTAAGGCTTAGTTTGCGTAACAGAGATGCTGCAGAGTTATCAGAAATGTAGCGTACTTTTTTTTCTTTCTTTCTTTTGTTTTTTTGCAGGTTTCGAATCCAATCTAGAGAGAGCACTACAAAGGTTTTTGCTCCACGTTTTGAGAATTTGCTGGTAATGACCCTCAGAGGTTCTTCTAATTTGTTTGGTCATCACTCTGTGATGCAATTGTATACTGAGAGTCTACTTCATTTGTAGGAAAATGTTGCAGCATCCAGCCAGGATTTCCTGCCCCACTTAATTTCTGTGATTGGGGCCATGTCTGTGGATGAAGTCATTATTAACAAGCTGGCAAGCCGTGAAGAATTTTGGAAGAGCTCCTTCTCCGCCATGGTAAATTCGATCATTTCATATGATGCAGTTAAGTTTGTCCTTGAACATCGCTGAATAATGTATAATGTGTTTCCAGCTTGAATTTTGATTTTGAGTTGAAGCTCGTTTTCATATTACATTCGATGAGCTGCAAAACATTAAAATGCTTTTTGATGTTTGCTCATCTTCACAGGACACACATTTAATTTTTAGCAATGTCAAGATGAAATAATGTTTTTAACTCCAGGCGCAGTGTGCTGGCTGTGAATACAGAAGTATTCTCTATTCTCTCCTGGGCCTGATGATCAACATAGCCTCTAATAAAACTTCGGGCATTCAAGTAAGGGGCTGGCTGAATCTTTGGATCAATGCAATAATGTATTTAAAGCAGATAAGGAGGAGGGGTGGAAAGCCAAAACGTACTATTGATCTTTTTTTTTTTCCACTCTCCTCTCACTGTAATCAAGTCCAAAAAAGTGCATTGAGAGTTCAGTATGTGTTTCTCTGACAGGAGTATGTTGTTGTGGGCTGTAAAAGATGTGTGGCTCTGCTCAGTGATCCCGATGGTGGCATCATCACGGTAAGGATGTGTATTTTCCCCCCACAGGCTTCCTCTAGCACTCAGTCCAGCTCCCACACAACTGCTCATTCTTAGCTGTACGTTTGTTTGTGCCATAACGGCTTCATGTCGGACTTGCTTCCAGGTCATCTGTTGTTTTTAATATTTTTCCTGCATCCGACGGACATCTGTGTAAATCAGTATTCACACACAGTCTCCCCGGCTTTGTGTTCTTGGCAGATCATATCCTTCAAACTGTTCCACAATGTACAATAATGGTGAAATGGCAACACCCTAGCTTGCTGATATGTTGAATAATGGAGTGGATTTTTTATTTATTTTACCTGCAACCTTTCAGCACTCAGACTGTACATCAGCACTGTGACTAGTTTTCTGTTGTCCTCCTGCTAGGACGCTAGACTGCTGTGAAAACACTCTAACTGTCTGAGAGTGATGGAGCTGTTACTCAGGCATGACTTTGTATATCACACGTAATTCTTTCTCTGCCTTTTTCCATTGGCATTAGCGAGCAGCAGGATTGCTAAGTGTGGTCCTCCCAAAGTCGGCAGCTGCCACTCAGGAAGTTGTGCAGCAAGGAGTAGTAAAGAAACTGCTCAAGATTCTCAAGGTATTCACTTTCATGATTGCCAATTTGTAATGCGACTGTTGCCAAAGAATTTGTCAAGAGAAGAATATGCACAGAATTCTGTGCATTTTGGCGATAAATATGACTAAGCTCATGTAAAACGTGTACACTTTATACCCTTTTTGGATGTCCGAGAGATTCATGTCACTATTGTTAATTACTGACTGTTTTATAGCTAACGTTTGGGACTCATAGCTGCCAGGAACATCTCCGAGTCATTTAACTTGTTTAGTATGTACCTAGTATGTATGAAAATGGCATAGAACATAAATTACTTGATGCTACTATATTCCACAATAACATCTGCAGGGTGCATTGAGGTCAAATCTGTGCATGAGGCAACACTTTGAATGACCTGCAAGATCCATTCTAAAACATTGTGTTGAAAGATAGATAAACATCATTTCACGTATTGTTGAAAATCAGTTGATAGGCTGGTCATGATGGTCCTAGATAAAGATAATGTATCACATAGAGCTTCGCCTGCTGCAATTTAGAAATAGTCACATTATCACATCACTACTGCAAATTGATGGCTGAGCCAAATGGACAGTTGGAAGGAGTCGACTTTGTCTCAACATTGACAGTTGTATTTATGAAATAATCTTGTGAAATGTTGACAGTTATTCATTTTAGGTTTTTTGTCATGATAAGATACTCCATTTAATGTGTAATGTAGTGAAGTTTCCTGAAAAGATTAAAGTGCTTCTTTTCATCCTATCAGGGTGACGGGCAGACAAGCTCAAGATACTCAATTAAAGCTATGGCAGTGTGCACTGCCTCTGGCCAGCAGGCTTGTGAAGAGCTGGTGAAACTCGACAAGAGTAAGTACTGAGGGTCAGGGAAATGATACTGGATTGGGGTACAACTATAAAACACAAATGAGCCTAATTAAAAGGTAATAGAGTCTGAAGTACTAGTAAGTAAAATGAGAAGCTAAATAAACTGTAAAATAAAGGTATTATTATAAAAAACAAAAAGTATGATAACGTAAGTTTCATGAACATCGCATTATGCGCACTTATTTATTCAGGGCTGGTGACCATGAGGAAGCTCCTGGGCAGCAGTGATGAGTTGGTGGTAGGGAATGCAGCGCTGTGTCTGGGACACTGCTTGGCGGTGCAGGGAGCAGCAGCCAGTCTCTTGGGCACAGATTGCGTGATGCTCCTGCTACGGCATGCGGCTGGCAAATCTAAGAGAGCTGACGTGCAACAGAATGCTGCCATCACTTTGGCGAAACTCTGCAAAGTCGAGCCCAGGTATGCAGAGGTGCCCTTTCTGTCACCCTCATGATCATGCTAATTAGTGCTGCTTTTGACCCACCTATTACCTGCGGGACTCTTGCTTATCATTCATGCTTCATTGTGGATCAATGAAATGCAAGACGGTGCCACTCTAATAAGCAAATGGAATTTTTATCTGCCAAGTTCACTGTTTATCCTTAGTCATGCAGTTATTAATAATGCACAACATGGACACGAGTGGTAAAAACATTTGGATTCCTTCCTTTTCTCATAGCTTTTCCCTCCCATGGCTATAACCCTAATTTACATTGCAAAATTACCTTTTTTCTGGTAGAAGTGACTCTTTAAGAAATATTACTTTTCCAGAGGATATATGCAATGAGAGGATTACCATTAGGCAATATTCGGAGTTTGGAGTCCCAGACAGCACTAGGAGTATCTCCAAATAAGGAAGGATCTCCTTGACTTCTCTGAACATTGTTAATACTCTGTCAGTACTAATAGTACTAATAGACATTATTAGACTTTTAGAAATCTCATTCTCTCATGATCTCATTTTCTGATGAGGGCATTCCCTAGTGTGCAAAAACTGACTAAACAAACCTAGTGATTCCACAGGTTGCAGACCAGTCAGTTTGAGACTATATACTCACTGGTCACTTTAAGTGGAACACAGATACACCTGCTTATTAGGTGTTCTCAAGGCCTCAAAATGTGATCTCAGTGACTTTGACAGGCTGGTTTGAGTATTTCAGAAACTGCCGATCTGGAAGTTTCATGCACCACAGTATGAAAGGTCTGAGGGCCTAGTTGAAAGGTAGTTGGTGGTACGGTGGTTCAGTGGTTTGCACTGATGGCCAGGGTTCTGGATTCAAACCTGATGGCCAACTGGGGCTTTTCTGTTTCTTTCTATGGTTTCCTCCCATAGCCTAAAGACATGCAGATTAGGTTAATTGGCTACTCTAAATTGGCCTGAGCGGTGACTCGAGGAGTAAGAATTGTCTTTCATCTCTGTGTTAGCCCTACAATAGGTTGGTGACCTGCCAGGGATTCTCTTGTCCAATGTTAGCTGGGGTTGGGTGCAGCTTTCCCACAAACCTTAATGGATAAATCACAAGGGTACTGGAGGGATGGAAGAATGACTGATAGTTCTGTGGGTGGGAATAGCTAGTTGATGAGGTTGGAGGAGAATGGCCAGTAGAACATCAGAAGATCACATGGGGTTCTACTCATGTTAAACCAGAAGTCTGAGGCTACATTGGACACAAGTTCACCAAAACTTGGCGCGAAAAAAAAAAGAAACATCGCCTGGTCGTTTACTGAAACTGTACAGTTTGAACCTGTGCCCTCTGTAGCCTCAGATTCCTGTTTTTGCTGTTTGGATTGGGACCTGATGTGACCTACACATGGGTCACTTGTTCAACTGTGCAACCTTTCATGCACCTTTCAAGTCTGACACATGCGGTTACATAGTACTCAGATAATCACAGGTGAAAAACGTACAGTTAGAGGTGAAATGCAGTTTGAAATGCAAGGGTTATTTTTAAAAAGGATTTTAAAAGCTAGCATTGAAAAATATATATACCGAATTAATACATGGTATTAATGAAATGTATTAGTATGTAAAGGGGGAAAATTCTCCTTCAGTGAGTCCTAAACCGAGCCTGACATTTTATGAATCAGAGGTGGAATCAAGATTAGATGTGCGTGAGGAGGCATTTTGAAATTTACTTATCTGCTCCATGCTTTAATTCAGTGTAAAATCGGTCTTGCAGCCATTGAATTTCTAACTATTAATGGGGCAGCTCGGCAGGAGTAGAATCTCATTACATATTTAAAGTTTTCAGTTATTTGACTTTTCACAACATTGCAGTAACTGTTTCTATTTAATGATGCTTCTATTAAATATTGGAAGTTTGGGGGCAGAGGGCGTATCTCCATGTAGGTTGTACCGTGAGGATAATTTAGGTCTCAGAGATGTTAAGAAGATGTATGGAATCAAGCTGTGAATGGACACAGACGTGAGGCTTGGGAGCAACCTGTTTAGAATAGTGGCCTAGAAGAAGTGTGTTAAACCGACCATATGATGACCATACAGAAAGCATAAAAAAAGCCAAAAGCATATCTGCAGAGTTGACAGTCTTTGCCAGAAGACATGACGATTAACCCCATTCACTTAGTGTGACTCTGTGCTTTGGTCTTCTTTCTAGGCACATGGGGAAGCTCAGGGAGCTCAGTGGTCTGGAGATCCTTCACTCCTGTGTGAAATTGATCACGTAAGCCCTTCCTCTTCATGCAGACACACGCACATGGATGTTGGATTAGTTCCCCGAAACGTACAACCAGAAAGATCCTTCCTGATCTTAAACTGAGAAACCTACACTGAACCAGGACTATCTTTATTACTCATTTCTTCCCTGTGATAATTTTAATTACACAACTCTAACACTGGTGCGCTAGATTACATGCAGCCCAAAGACTATTTCTTTGTCATTTTCCTCCCATTTCAAATGGCTGACTTAGCATGCATGTTTGGTTTCATTGCATTTTCCTGTTTGTTGGCAGAATTGAGAAATAATAGCTTTTTTCTATGTGGATTTTAATAATAAATAAACTTGTTTTAAGTAATTGGAAAACCCGCACAGTATATGGAATTGCATAGGCATCCTGAAAACAAACAAGCCACATTGGAGAGTTGGGTAAAAATATTTAATTTGATATATTTTCAGGTTCACTTGATATAATTTCAGGTCACTTGACATTTAATTTGATATAATTTCAGGTTCACTTGACAGGTTTCCAAATGTGCTATTAGTATTATGTTCTTTGGTCTTTATAGGACATTACATTTAATTCACATTCTCAGTTTCTTGTGCAGTAAAATATTGGTTCCTAAATTTTAAAGGACATTAAAGCTGATTTATGAAAATTAAATGTGGTGCTGTTTGTAACTCCAATCCTGCAGTAGCATTCAACAAAACCTCAGGCTCAGTCAAATTAGGAACTGAAGAAACCATGAGTAGACCTCTGGTAAAGCGGTCAGGCAGCGAAATCTATTTAATAATGGATTATGTGAACACAGACTTATCGTTGCAACCTAATAGAAGCAAATGGGAAATAATAATACTTAGAAGTCACATGATTAAAGTGATGAACTTTCCCCCTGATCCGTTTTTTTTTTGTTCGTGTGTGGGTAATTTAATCAAAGTATAAATGAGCCAAAAGGAAGGAATAGCTTTCAGGATGATATTTCTCGTACAAAAGAACAGTAGATTGACTGGGGTTATTATAACTGTCTTCATAAAAGCAAAGATTTATGCTGAGCTTGCATAAATCAGAAGACTAGTAATTGTGGAGTTAAATATGCATTTATACACATTTCTCATGGATGGGCATACAGTTAACTAAATTGCTTTAAGGTAATTCTTAAATTTATACTAAAAGGTAATAAGCTGTTGGGAGATATTTTCTCATGTGGAAGAGTTAAGGAGTAAATGAAGTAATCTGGAAAACAGAAATGCAAATGCGACATAATTTAATATAAATGCAGGGTTTTTTTTATTAGTGACTTGATGGAACATTCATTCTGGAAACTAATGTTTTTTTTTTTTAAGACACAGTTTCTCTGAAACTTCAGATTCTACTTTCCCCCAACACTCTGGCACTTGTCTGAATTTTAATGTCAGATCTGTGCTTAGAACGTTCAAACTAAGGGTAAGAATTTTATAAGAGTCCCCGTAAACCAAAAGCTCAACTTTCAAAGGTGTTCTGCTGTCACAAGACCAAAACAACTCGGATCACAACAGTTCAAAAGACTCCTCTGAGATCCTTCCTCGTCTGAATGTGGTTGTAATCGCTTCTCCTGGGACAGATTTGTTCCATGCACCACACAAAAGGTCCTACGCAACTACTATAAACCGAGTGAATGGTGTTGCTAAAGATGTAATTAGCACAAGAGGAGAGGGGCTCATTTCAGGCGGGTTCATTCACTGTGAGTAAGGATAACACATCAGCTCTGCAGCTTGCCTGTGGAGCAAATCTCCCATTGATCACTGATGAGAAAGGATACTCATCACATACTAAATCAGCATGAGTTATTAATGGTATCATGGCAGATGCTGCTCATCCAGCCAGACTCCGGGTGAAGATTGCTGCTTTGCTTCACATTCCACCACGACTCAAAAGAGTTGTGCAGACTATTACTCTTTTGCCAACAAATAACCTCCCTGTGGTATAAGGCTAAGGTCCAACAATAATTGATGACCTTGAGGAGGCTGACAGAATAGCAAGACAAAAAAATAAATGAAAATGCTGGGAACTTTGAACCTCCTGAAAGCCACCAAGCCCTTTTTATAAATTAAAAAACAGTCAGCTGGAGCAGAAAAACATGCCTGCCCTAGGCTTAGTGACCCATTGAAATGCTATCTCTGAGGCTGACACCCGGTTAAGTTGGGTTCAACCAGCTAGGAAGCAGTTCATGAAACAGCAGAAAACGAACACAAAAAAGAAAACACTCCTTCTCAGAGATTACACAAGCATAACAAGAATGGTTACCTATTTTATGTATGAGAAGCTCCATTCCTCCACATTATCCCACCTTCTAATGTTCACTCCCCAAAAACCGCCTGCATGAGCCTAATACATTTCCTTCAGGGATCTGTCGGAGTGAATCATGACTGCCTAAGTGACAAGTGGTGACATCAAGTGGCCATAGACAAGTGGGAGCAGCTGTCCACTCACCTTCACAGTCAGCTTACTCAATCAAGAAGTCTGCATTAGTAAAAGATGGAGAAGACTTCAAGTTTCAAAGACTCCTTGTAAATAACTTCAAAGAGAGACTTTCAGTCTTAATCAAAGTTGAGAATTCCACTCAGTCTGAAAACAATCTCCTTTTATGCCCTCAAAACATTTGATCTACTGACAGCAATTCTTTCTGTATGCTTGATCATTGCTCTTAAGCTTCTGCTGAAGACAACGCTATATCCTTATGGGAACGAGACCCTTGACATGTTGGCCCCAATAGATAACAGTACTAAGATGTCTGCATCTGCTGCATCTGAGTAGAAGTGATGCAACTGTGCACGCTGGAAGGATTTAATGAGACTGACCCCAAGTTTGCCTATCACGCTTTTAAAAATATGCATCACAGTTTTGTCAGACAACCCTTTTCAATTCAAGTCACGTACTCATCTTTTGCTGATTAATCCTGTTCAAGGTCGCAGGGGGAAGCTGGAGCCAATCCCAGCTGACTTCAGGTGAGAGGCGGGGAACACCCTGGGCAGATCGCCAATCCACCACAGGGCCAACACACAGAGACAGACAACCATTCACGCTCGCATTTACACCTACGGGCAATTTAGAGAAGCCAATTAACCTAATCCCCTCTGTGCATGTCTTGGGACTGTGGGAGGAAACCGTAGCACCCATAGGAAATCCACACGAACACAGGGAGAACATGCAAACGCCACACAGAAAAGCACCCAGGTCAACCCCGTGGATCGGACCCAGGACCTTCTAACCACCACACCACCGTGCCGATCAATTCGATTCCATTAAATTTAATTTAATTCTAAGAGCACTTTTAGCAATGGGGATTATAAAATGTATAAATTGATTTGCATTTCATTGAGTGAAATAAGTATTTGATCCCCTAGCAAAACATTACTGGGTGCTTAGTGGCAAAACCCTTGTTGGCAAGCACAGAGGTCAGACGTTTCTTGTAGTTGATCCTGACGTAGCAGGATGAATTTTGGTCCACTCCTCTTTGCAGATCAGCTGTAAATCATTAAGGTTTCAGGGCTGTCGCTTGGCAACTCGAAGCTTCAGCTTCCTCCACAGGTTTTCTGTGGGATTAAGGTCCGGAGACTGGCTAGGCCACTCAATGACCTTAACACGCTTCTTCTTGAGCCACTCCTTTGTTGCCTTGGCTGTATGCTGTGGGTCATTGTCATGCTGGAACACCCATCCACAACCCATTTTCAGTGTCCTGTCACTCAAGATTTTACAGTACGTGGCCCCGTCCATCCTCCCGTTGATGTGGTAATGTTGTCCTGTGCCCTTAGCAGAGCAACATCCCCAAAGCATAATGTTTCCACCTCCATGCTTGACAGTGGGAAATCAGCATTTGCCTTCCTCCAAACACGGCGAGCCAAAGAGCTTGATTTTGGTCTAATCTGAACACAGAACCTTCTCCCAAGAACACTCTGACTTCACAAATGCATTCTTGAGCAGGGGGACTTTGCAGGCACTGCAGAATTTTAATCCATTACGACATAGTGTGTTCCCAATGGTTTTCTTGGTGACTGTGGTCCCAGTTGCCTTGAGATCATTAACAAGCTCCTCCCATGTAGTTCTAGGCTGATCTCTCACCTTTCTCATGATCATCCTCACCCCACAAGGTAAAATTTTGCGTGGAGCCCCAGACCGAGGTCGATTGATGGTCATTTTGTGTTCCTTCCATTTTTGAACAATTGCACCAACAGTTGTCTCCTTCTCATCCAACTTCTTGCTTTTGGTTTTGTAGCTCATTCCAGCCTTGTGCAGGGCTACAGTGTTGTCCCTGACATCCTTAGACAGCTCTTTGGTCTTGCCCATGGTGGAGAGGTTGGAGTCTGATTGATTGATTGATTGATTGATTGATTTGAGTGTGTGGACAGGTGTCTTTTATAAAGGTGACTAGTTGAGACAGGTGTCTTTAATGTGGGGGACGAGTTGAAATTAGAAGTATCTAACTGGACTGTGGGAGCCAGAACTCTTAATGGTTTCTAGGGGATCAAATACTTATTTCACTCAATGAAATGCAAAATCAATTTATATATTTTATATAATGTAATTTTCTGGATTTTCTTTTTGATATTCTATCTCTCACTGTTAAAATAAACCTATTATTAAAATTATGGACTGTTCATTTCTTTGTCAGTGGGCAAACTTACAAAATCAGCAAGGGGTCAAATAATTATTTCCTCCACTGTATATAAATTTCTAAATGTATCTCTAATGAGCAGGCCAGAGCTGGAATTGGCAATGAAAAACAATGTGAGGAAGAAACCTTGAGAGGAACCAGACTCTAAAGGGAACTCCACCTCATTTGGGTGACACTGAACAGTGTGATTACAAACAACTCGCTTATGTAACTGTGTGCTATATGGTCAAAACGTTCATTTGTGTAACCAGGAAATTATTTATAGTTTTTGCATGAAGTCTATTTTGTTGACGTTATTAACCATTCCCTGATGGAGACTTGAGTGCAGAACTGTTCTTAGCAGTTGTACTCCTTAAGTTCTCACGGCAATTGTAGGTCAAGCCGTCGTTTGTATGAATTGCAGTCTAAAACCACCTTCATGGTTTCTAATTATATCTTTAGGCTGTGCTTATCAGTTGCGTACATTACACCAACCCCCTTCCAGCCCGCTCTGACAGAGATGAACTTCATACATCACTAGTGTTTGAAGGTCAAGCTGTCACTCAGCCAAGTTCTGTCAGCCAGCCTCTCACTCAATCTCAGACAGTAACTGCAAAATCTTTCCTATCAAGCTCAATTGGCCATGCGCCATTTCCATCTGCCTGGGACTTTTAAAGAAGTCTCATTGATTTTGGCCTTAGGACTGACAACACCTACTCCTAGATCTCTGTCTTCACTGGGAATAAAAAAAAGTGCAAAACTTGACAGGTTTTCATCCTATGGGTAAAAATAAAGAGGACCATATCTTTCATCACCCTGAGTAACTAATTAGAATTACAGAAACCTGGCCAGCAAGCTCAGTGTTCTCCTGCTCCTCAGGTTAACTACACTCCTTGGTGTGTGAGCACCAAGATCACACAAATTAGGTCCTCTGCTTTTGTGACCGTCCTTTTAAAGTTGAGCTACTGACAGCTGTTGAAGGCCAAACTGACCCATCCGTTTCATCAGCTGGCATTAACAGTTTTCATTCAGCCCCTTCTTCTACCACTGCAATTAGACAGACAGTTAATCAGGTAAGTTTGCTCCATGCTACATTTTCATCCATCACAGCTGCTGCTTGAAATGGCCCACTATCCCCATATTATGCAACACAAAATCCAGTACCTGCAACACATTTTAGCAGACAGCGTGATATGCGAAGAATCACAGCATCTTCATCAGTAAGCCTAACAGACTCTTTAGCGATGACGAAGGTCCATCCACATGCCCCAATGCCTCAAGCTTGACCTTCTGTCATCAGGGAAAAAAATGTGAACTGAGAAATTTTATGCACAAAATGAGCTCATTTCAAATTCGATGCTTGCTACAGGTCTCAAAATAGTTGGGACACCATGTTTACCATGGTGTAGCATCTCTTCTTCTTTTCAAAACAGTTTGAAGACATCTGGGCATCGAGGTTATGAGTTTCTGGAGTTTTGGTGTTGGAATTTGGTCCTATTCTTGCCTGATATAGGTTTCCAGCTGCTGAAGAGTTAGTGGTCATCTTTGACATATTTTTTTTTTAATTATGCGCCAAATGTTCTCTATAGGTGAAAGATCTGGACTGCAGACTGCTGGACGGCCAATGGGGTATATGCACAGAGGAGTGCTGACGTAGTTCCGGTAAAATTTCAGCCAGCTCCATCATTTCCGTCCCCCTTTTGTTTGCTGCGTTTAGCTCGTATTTTCAGCGTTACCACTAAAATGTCTCTTAAGAAAACGTTTAAATTTCAGCGAACCGATAGTACACCAGCTGAACACTATTGTGTGCCTTTGTGTCAGGCATCCAGTAAGTACACGCATTTCCCTCTAATGAGGTAACTAGGCGAAAATAGATTGTTGCTATCGGGAGGGAAAATTTCACAGTCAGTCCCCATACCCACATTTGTAGCTGACATTTTAAACAAGAAGATGTCCGAGAGCCAGAATCCGACAGAGAACGACGACTGCTAAAGAAGGGAGCGTTTCAACTTTATTTGAGTGGAATAATTAATCATTAATCAGTTCCACCACGACTTGGGGTTTCTCTTGGAGGATACCACACACAGTGAGAAGCTCATCCAGTCTCCCCAGACCACGATGATGCTTCAGCTCCGGATCCCGCCATTGTTGACCTAGCTCTGGAAATTCTGCAGCTGAGGAAACAGGTGGAGGACCTCACTTTGAACCAGCGGTTTGGCATCCACTGTTTTAAGCCTCAGACAAAAACATGCATTTTTTCACATGGTAAGATATAGCTCCATTGATCATGATATTACTTAATGAATAAAAAACTGTAAGGCATTGTTAGAAGAGAACATGCTAACATATCATAATTGTATTATGCACATTTGCTATGAGCACCTCATGCGCTTCTGGGCATTAATAGACATTAATAGGCATTAACGGGCATTTTTCTTCTCCTTTTTACTCATGGATGTCTGACACAGTGACTGGAGAATACGACTGATGTCGTTGATGGTAATTCATGGCAAATCTTGGAAAGACCGAGTAAAAAAAATGCCATGTCAGTGAACAGACGAAGCTAATCTAGTTATGAAATAGCCTGCGCCGGAAGTCAAGCAACTGGCTTAGTCAGGATGCAGAAGTGAGCGTACATACAGCCTATTCAGCACCCAGACTGCTGTAATGTCTGCAGTATGTGGCTTTGCATTGTCCTACTTAAATACACAAGGCCTTCCCTGAAATAGACATGATCTAGAGGGGAGCATATGTTTCTATAAAACCTTTTATATACCTTTCAGCATTCATAGTTCCTTCCAAAACATGTAAGCTGCCCATACCATATGCACTTATGCACCGCCATGCCATCAGAGATGCTGGCTTCTGAACTGAACACTCAGAACATGCTAGGTCTCCCTCCTCTCTAGCCCGGAGGACACGGAATCCATGATTAACAACAAAAATGTCAAATTTGGACTCGTCTGACCATAGAACAGTTTCCCACTTTGAAACAGTCCATTTCACATGAGTCTTGGCCCACAGGACATGACGACACTTCTGGAGCTGCTCAAATATGGCCTCCTTTTGTCATGATGGAGCTTTACTTGGCATCTGCAAATGGCACGGCGGATTGTGTTTACTGACAGTGGTTTCTGGAAGTATTCCTGGCCCATTTAGTAATGTCATTGACGCAATCAAGCCAATGAGTGATGCAGTGTCGTCTGAGGGCCCGAAGACCACGGGCATCCAATAAAGGTCTTCAGCCTTGTCCCTTACGCA